>VZUI01041040.1:0-113535 GCA_013401135.1 Cettia cetti
GCCATGGCGGCGGCGCGGCCGGCGCGGGCCCGCGCCCTGCTGCAGCAGAGCGTCTCCGCCCGCCTGCAGGTGCGGCCGCCCGAGCGCGGCTCCGAGGCGCAGTGGGTGGAGGTAACGTGGGCCGCGGGCCGCGCTCCCCCAGCTCAGCATCGCCCCTTCCCCCGCGGAGCGCGGCCGGCCGGGGCGCCCAGCGGGAAAGCGCTCCCTCCTGTGCGCGCCTGCGCCGGCGGGGAGAGGGTGGGCGTACAGACCTTGGGAGGGAACACGCTCTGCTCCTTTTCCGGGCCAGGCTGCACCTCGGGCGGTTTTCTAACCTCGTCTCGTTTCCACTCCAGCGCACTCTCCTCGCCCCCTGGTTGTCAGCGAAGGTTGCGGTCAGTCCCTTCGGCAAAGGGACAAGCAGCAGGAGGCCGAGGTCGGCGCACAGCCGTTTCTCTCTGCTGCGCTTTTCTCTCTCCCTGTGGTCCGCAGAGTGCTCCGCAGGCAGAAGTCTCTTCAGGAGCATGACTGCTTCACGACCAAACAATTCCCAACTAACTCTGTCCTTCATTCTTTTCTTAAACACACTTTCACAGAAACACTACAGCCTTGGCTGGTGGGCTCAGCTGTTCGCTTTGTTTGTTGTATGATAGTGTTAACTTGGAGAAGAAGGGCCATGTAGGGCAATGTGACTATGGCAGCAGTAGTTCTGATGTTGTATTGGTTTTGGTTTTTTTTTTTTCAGGACATAAACTAAAAATGAAATTTAGCATGTAGGCCACCACACATATTAAGGAAAACATTTTCCCCCTTTTCCTCCCACAGTCTTCTGCTGGGGGAGGGAGGTAGGTCTGCAGACTCTTTGGTCGATGTGCTATGCGTGCAGCCTAGGGCTCTTTCCCAAAGCATGAAGGCTGGCTGCCCTTTGGAATGCGTTGCCCTGCTGTAATTGTCATTGCTTGTGAGTTACCTACACTAGAATAACTCATTTCTGCCATTGTCAACTATTTAGCCCAGAGGTTTTTTTGTTTTGTCTTTTGTCCTGTTTGAAGACTATTACAACAGAAGGGGCTTAATACAGTCCCTTGCATAAATTTTAAAAAGTAAAGGTTCTAGCATGGTTAAACGGTTTATGCATTCATTCAACACAGCTGAAGAGAGTTCACTATTTGCCTTTCACATTAGCCTTAAAACATTTCTCTCCTTGTTCAGAAGGGTTCCAGGTGCATCCAGCAGAACTACTTTCGGTAGTATGGTCTGGGAAACCAGAACGTTTTACTGGGAGAAAATAGGTGTCATCTCACAGATGTAGTGCATCTGTGTATATTGCATTATTAGACTCTCAGTATAAGGTTAATTACAATAAAATTTGCTTAGCCCTACATAAATTAAGTATAGGAGAAATAACCTATTTATGGCTTGCTAATCATGGAAGTAATTGTAGATCTAGTAAAGAAAATCAGAAATGTAATTTTACTGTCTTTCTTTTAAACTATCTTAAAAGGTACATGTTGTGGTTGAGAGATATGAATAACTTTGCTGCAAGGAGGTTATGTAGTTTATCTCTCTACTTTGCAAAATCACTAGGAAAGTAATAGCACTAAAAAAAGCTGAAAGAGATTTGGGTGGTCTCCAGCAGATATTTTTCAGATGTGAACCTTACTAATATTTGTCATGGGTACCTGGGAATCTTTCTTGGGTAACTGGGGCTTTTTAAGAGAAGTTTGTTTTAACAAGAACTAATCACCATGCAGAAAAAAAAAAAAGACAACTGGAAATTCATATCTTCTCTAGTATGACTGCTTTAGAGGTGATTGGAAGGAAATTTTGCTGCTGACATTTTCTGCTAGGGTAACTTTACTCCCTGTTTTTGCACGTCAACGCAAAACCACAAAAATAATAAATATCATCAACTATTATTGACATCAAGCAGCATGTTCTGATGTTTTATGACCAATTAAAAGTAGGACCTCACCTTGAAACATTTTTAGTATGCTATAAAGGGCATATCATGTAAGTGGCTTTGAATAGTTTCTGAGCTGTAAGAGACTCCTGTAGGTACTTTAGGAACTTCAGAGCAGATGTTCTTTATCTGCAAAAAGGTTAGGAGTGTACTTTATACATGAATCTCTGCCTTCATTGTGTTTTCATGATTGAGTTTTTTGGCCTGTTGAAGATAGTCATCCTATCCTGTGCATAGGATGTCTTGTTTATGGAGAATTGTGGTTATATACCCTCCATAAAAGGTTTACGTAGACAGCAAGAAAGGAAAAAAAAAAAAAAGGAATTATTCTTGTAAAGGTAGGGGTGAAATAAGGTAAGGTTTGGTGTATTCCATAACAGTGGGAGAAAAGAAACAAAATGAATATTCAGCTGAAGACTGTATGTGCCTACTATTTATGCAAGGAAAACTGTCTTTTCCTTATCTTCTTTCCCTTGACTTGTTTTCTGGTTACTATGGCAAAAAAAGGTGCAAAATACCAGGCACAGACTTGTTCTGTGACCTGTGGCAGATGATGTAATCTCTCTTTGGTGCACTGACTATAAGAAATATGAAGAAATCTTCCCAGAGGGTAATAAATCTGAACTTAAAATGGAAATGTCACAGAATAATTTATGTAAGTTACTGACTTTTTAAGAATTACAAAGTATCTCTGTTTTTATTATCCATTGCATTTCCTGGAGGAAAGTGTATTAAAAGGTAGAGATAATATTTTGCAGAATATATTTCAGTTTTGCTAATGGAAACCTGAAAAATGCAGATGAATGTATTTATTAAGGAATGTGAGGAAGGAGTCAGGCGTTTGTTTCTTCCTGCAAAAGAGCTAAAAAGCAGCATTTGGATGCAGATTTTCTAAAGCTGTCTGTATGGCATTGGGGCTGGGTACTTCAGCCCTTTCTGATGCAGGTTGCCTGATCTGATGATTACTTAAGACAGGTGTACAATAAATGCCAGTGTTGCATAGTATCTTGCTTTGCTGGTTTATTTATGTAGGCATTTTACTGCTCACAGTAGATCCACAGAGAGCACAGCTTTCCTGTCCTGTCACTGTGTAGGTTCCTTGCAGTGGCTGTTTGCACACCAGCATGTTGAATTTATGATCTTATTTCTGGTATTTTGCTCGAAATTTTGTGCATTAAATACTGGTCTGAGGAGCAGTCTACTGGGCTTTGATAGGTTACAGAGGACCTTCAGCAATGACAGTGGTTTTGCTTTGGTTCAAAAAGTTCACACATTACATTGACAATGAACACAATTCTTAGGACACCTGGAACTGACACTAGGTCAGACAGACATGTTATTATTAGATTTGGTCTTGAAATTGCATTTAATTTTACATCTTCTATTCAATTAAGAAAACTAAAGAACAAAGTAAGACTTAACAAGGGGTTGAAACGTGGCTACACATGTTGAATGACAGTCTTCAGTCATAGTTGAAACCATAAGTTTCATCTTACAAATAGTTGCATAGCTTTCAACTATTTCATGGTTATAAAATGTTCTAGAAGACCATAAACATGCAGTACAAGTAGAAGCATTCTCTATCATCTTTAACTTGTCTCTGAATTGTTTTCTCATTTAATCTCCTATCTCTCTAATTTTCTTCAATATGGATGTCTCATCTTGTGATAAATAGTTTAGTCAAAAACAGACATCAAGTAAGGGCAGAGGCTGGAAAAATCATGATTTATTTTACTTTATCTGTCTGGATTTCAGACTTGCAGGGATCACTTTTTTGTGTCCTTAAATTAGCTGCTTGCAGAATATTGTTACTGCTGTGAGACTTACAAAGAAAAAAAAGACTCACAAGTCTCAGGGTTAAAATTATTTTGTGTGATGTATGCTGTATCACAGTCACTTATTTCTAATGCTGGGGCTAGACATATACAATGTAAACACATTTGGCCTATTTTATCAGGAATATTTTTATTAGTAGCTATTTGTGCATTGTTGTTACCTATGAATATCCTGACACCAAACTGCTTCTGGAATAAATATTTAGCTAAACTTGTAAGGATATCTAATGTTTGGCAGTCTGCATTTCTCTCCCTTATTTGAGCAGATGATTTGAAATATCATTTGAGGTTCCAGCCATCAAATTTCTTACAGTGTTTATGAAATATGACTGTCATTTGGGAATCTGTGTAATATTCTGCATTGGTCAAATTGAGTTTTGAAAGGAGCCATTTAAAGCTTTTGAAAGTTCTCAGCATGTGACATTTTGGCTACAAAGAACATTCTCTTTTTTTCAGAAGTTAGTCACTAGAAAAATACTTGAGAAGGCATGCTTTTCTCAGTCATTGCCTTGAGCATTTTGTTTAATCTCTGCAATAACAAAGGGACAAAATCTCATGTGTATAGCTAAGATTTCTTCACCAAAAACCTTTATCATTTAAAGAAAAGGGAAAAACAAATAGAGGATTTTTTTTAAAAAAAGTAATTTTTAGAAACTATTCACATTTTCTGTCCTTTTGCTTTGATAGCATTGGTATTAATAACTCCTTCTTGTCCCAATCTATTTAACATCTCTTCAGTGGTATTTCACAAGCTGATGTTTACGTTTCCTCCAACAAAATTAAAAAGATACTTCTTCTTGACAAAGCAGTGGGAGGTTTCTTCATTTACTGTCTGCTGTGGATACTTTGAGGTTTTTCCCAGAGAAGCTAAGCCATGCAGGTATATTTGTGTGTGAGCAGGTATATTTGCTGCTGGCTGCAGAGCCTATCTGTTTGGTTAAATAAAGCATGGGTTGTTGCACGTGCATTCCTTATGGACTAACCAAGTGAGCAGAAAAGCTACACATGAGTTTTCTTGTGCTTTCTCCTCAGTAAAGGCCTAATTCTTTCCTCAAATACATAGTTCTTGTAAGTAGTCTTTCTGAAGATGTGCTAAAGATGCAGCATATCCTTTATACCAATCAGCTGAAAGGTTCCATTTTGCCAGTTAGATTTTACCCAAGCTGATAAATAGTATTTTGAACAACTTCATGATACTCTGAACAACTTCACAGTTGTTGGTCATCATATTTAAAGATTTAATTAACCGACTCTGTGGTTTTTTCAGAATTATATTGTACTAGATTACTTTCAACATCAAATTAAAATTCAGTTCTTTGACAAGTCCTGTTGTGTTTTTCATATTTCATAATAGGAAATATCATAATTCACACTTAAAATTATTTTAGCTGTAAGTTTGATAGGAAAAAAGCTTAAATTATTTCTTATGCAGAATTTGAGTGTACTAATTCACCTTGTCACCTCATCTATGATAATACTGTACACTCCACATTCCAATTAAATTTGGCTTCACATGGAGCTAATAAATTACCTTAATTGAATGTAGAAGCATTGTGCAGATAATCAGTATATATCTTACCTTCCACAGTGTAGTGTGTAAACTTAATGGCTGAAGCTATTATAAACAAAAAAAGTGCTCTTTGTCTGTTAAGTGGTTTTGTCATTGTTGATACCAGTTTTAATGATAAGCATGCATCGTAGATAATGAGAAATGTTGACCCAATTTTCTGTAATCTTTTGTAGATCCAGAGAGGGCTTGTCATCTATATATGCTTCTTCAAAGGTGCTGATGAGGATCTTGTCCCAAAAATTGGTATGCTATAATCTGTATACATTATTGTATTGTTTGAAAAGGAAGAAAAGCAGTTGAGGCAGAGAAGGTAGCCTCATAATGAGGCTGGCATTGTTCTACATAATGAGATGGCATTATTCTAAATAATGCCATGAGATAAGCCATGAGATGGCATTATTCTAAATCAGTTACCTGGCTGAAAGAACAGTTCAGTCTGTCTTGTTTCTTTTGATAGATGTCCATGCCTCCTTGTCTGTCTGTTCATGACCAACCTAGAAAACAAATTCCTCTGATAACATTCTAGCAAACAAAGAAAATGCTGCACGTCCTGTTTAACATATGACATGTGTCAGGCAATAGGTTCAGTCCGGGACAGAACTGAATTTCAAATACATGGCTTGATTTGATAAGTATTTTAACACTGATGTATGTGCAGGATATTTAAAATTATAGCCGGTAGAGGGAGTTGTGTGGATAATGAAAGTGTAATTCCCATCTCACTTCAGTGGTGCTTACATACACTGTTGGTATGTGCAGCTTTCTGGTTCAGAAGCAATAACAGCAATGTCTGCAATTCTTATCTTCTTCACCACGTACACTTTAACATTTAAATTGAAGTAGAGCAGGTGCTGTGGATAAGGTCAAATAGTAGCACTTTCTGTCTACCCAGTGCTGTTTTGGCTTGATTTTTTTGTTGTTATGTTTTGGGGTTTTTTTTACTTTTACGTCATTTCTTCTCCCTCCTTTCCTCCATCAGTAGCACTGGTTTCCCTGGGAAATTCTGTGATGCCGCATTTTCTAGATAAAATGCCCCTTTTCTTTTCTGTGGCTGGCTGGTTATTAGTGATTTGGCTAAAGGTTGTGTAACAGTATTTCACTGTTTCAGTCTATTTCAGGCTGCTGGCTGGGACCAGCAGTGCACAAGTACAGGTACTTTTAAAAATGCTGAGAGCAACTCCTGGGGAGCTCTCTCTTGGTCTTGGAGGGCACAGTGCTTCTGCAATGCTAGATATTTAAATCTATTATAATAAAATTTTGTTTTGTGCTAGTGAGAGTTTCATTAGAATGTTGCTTGAGAATAATTACATTTGCAGTTCTGGAGCAGCTAAAACAGGCCAGAAAAAAAAAGTTCTGTTTCCTATCAGGAGATTCATCTAAGACCATCCTCTTTGAATGCCTGTCTTAGAGAATATTGTTTCCCAAATATATTTTGTATCTGTTTAAGGGTCTGGGTTTGGTTCCTAAATCACAACTCAGCTGTTTTTGCTTCTAACAATATTAAACTTTTATGTTTAGGTTTGAAGGCATGACTAGTATCCTCCCAGCTCTTACAGAGTTGGCGTAATGATTTGATTCATTATAGAAACATCAGAAAATCTAAAGTTAGTAAATGCATTGATTTTATTTGCAAATTTAAATGTTCTGGCTTATAAGCCAAATTGCATCTGACCTTCCTCCCCACCTCCTGTCTCAAGTGACAAACTGGTAGCTGCATGTCTCAAAGTGCAGTGCTGAAGGACACTTGCTCTACTTGGGACCAAACCGTGGAGCTTTGCCTTCAGCTCAGATCAGTGCTGAGTCCTGCTGCAAACTGCTGCAACCAGAATGAAAAGAGAGTCAGGGCAGAATGCTCTCCAAAGTGCACTGAGGATGGTTATCCTGCAATGTGGAGTGTTGTGCAAATGCTGCCTATTTGAGTACCAAGCAATTAAGGAAGGCTCACTAATTGCATCTTGGGTTCTTTTGTGTGTGTCCAACTAGAATCAACTTTAGGATTTTAGATAGCCAATCACTTCCCCCAAAACTAGAACTTTAGACATATGATATTAATATCCTTCACATTCCTCACAATACTCAGACATATTATTTGCTTAAGTATTTATTGATTGTCCATGTTTCAGTTCATTAAAAAACAATTTATTTTACTCAGTGGTTTGTCAAACATCAAAATATTTGTTGGATCTTATTTATGATGTCCTGTTTAATTCACTTCAGTTATACTAACTCTTATTTTATTTTTATTTGCAGTCGATGCGCTGTTGAATGTTAAATTAAGTGAAAATGAAAGTGGGGAGTTTGTCTCTGTTCTTGATTTACCAGGCGACGTACTCATCATACCACAGGCTACCCTAGGTGGTAAACCAAAGGGAAGAAAGATGCAGTACCATGCAAACATTGAAAAAGAAAAAGGGTTCGAACTTTATTCTCAGTTTGTGACTTTGTGTGAAAAAGCACTGGCTGCCAATGCCAAATGCATGGAAGCCGGTGTTCTTGTCAAGCATGGCACATACGGAAACAGGCAGGTGTTAAAACTGGATACAAATGGACCTTACACTCATCTGATGGAATTTTGAAAAAATAAATTGTATCCCGAATACTGGTGTCCTTTGTTTTTTGGTGGTTTTGGTTTTTTTTCTCCTAAGCATTAAAGTGCTTGATTCCCTTGGGAGATAGTTTAAAAAAGGCTTTCACTCATCTGTACTGGTTTTGTCAATCCTATTAAATAGAAGGATGCCTGATACTGCCTTGCTATAATGAGTATGTCTTTTTGTCTCATATGCATCTGAAGTGTGCTCAAAATATTTGTTAATACTGATCCAATAATTCAAAACATATATCAACAAAAATGGGATAATACAATAATTTTTTACTAAAAAATAATGAAAGAAGTATATGTACATGTATAGTATATAGTACACATACAGCTTGAAGTAGTGGTTAATAGATAAAAAAAGAATACTTTAAATGTAGTTAACTTAATTTTTTACCTTTATGTTTTCTATCTATAAAATGACGATGCTTTCTAATTAACTAATATATTGAAAACAAATTCACTGAATTTTAGTCTCTTAGAGAGTAAATAAGAAAGTCTATCCCCCTCAGCTGGAGTGAGTAAAGGTGGGAGATTTAAGGCAGTACAGGACTGATCATGGGTTATGCAGGGAAGAATAAATGAGGCACATCTCGAAACCAGCAGTATCCACTGAATTGCTTGCTTGAAGTTTGCATTCTGAAATCTCTGATGTGTTTTGATAGGCTGCCTGCTATAGCTTGGTCTATGCCTTTGTTACTGTGGTCTTGCTGTCTACTCAATTCTTTCATAACAGAGCCTCAGGAAAAGAACAGAAACATTCAAATGAAAACAAAAATAAAGATGGTACAATGTACGCTTCCATCTCATTGTTCCCTCTGCCCCTACTGCTTCCTTCCAGCTTTTTGTCCATCGAAGCTGCTAAGCAGAGACTAGCTTTCCTTTTATAGACAGTGTTGGTACATTTGGGGCCCCCTTCCCAGCTGACCCCCAATGCAGTTCTCTTATAAACATTATTAACAGATAGTGTTAGGAAGATATCTTGGGAAATTCTGTCTTGAAAGGCAATAAGAACAGAACGGCTATATTGAAATGGGACTAATTCAAAACTGATTCAAGTGTGTTCATCCTGTGAATCAAGTTTCTCTTTTTAATGCAGCATTAAGGTTTAGAAGGGTTCAAAGTGAAAGCAGACATTTATGTGGTTTGCAACAATTATCCAGAATTGCTGTTTGAATAAGAATTTTATTCTGGAAGATATGTAAAATGTTATGGTTAGTGAGGATGGCAGCTTGCACAATCCTAAATTGTAGGCCAGTAGTTACAAGTACTCTGTCCTTATCCTTATTTTGTAAAAAACATTGAATGTGTAATCTGCAGGCTCAAACTATGCCATGGCAATCACATTTTTTTTAACAGGTACAAAGCTTAGAGTTTTGATAAGAGAGTAATGAGAATTTTTTTTTCAGGTTAGCATAATATATAGTTAATA
Source organism: Cettia cetti (assembly GCA_013401135.1). NCBI lineage: Eukaryota > Metazoa > Chordata > Aves > Passeriformes > Sylviidae > Cettia > Cettia cetti. The sequence goes on from VZUI01041040.1 coordinate 9,373, forward strand.
ATTATGAAATAAATAAGGATATTGAATTCTTGGCAACTGACGTTCTCACAGTTGAAAACAGCCATTTACACAAATGGCCTAGAAATATTGGCTATTAGGACCCAAATGACATATTTATTCATTAATAATTAACAGTTATGGCAGACACAATATGAGTCATGTTCAAAGTTCCTACTAGCAACATTTAAATAATATTGTCCTGATGCAAATGACTAATACAATTCATTATGATCTGTGTGCATGAAAAAACATTGCAATTCCTCTTTCTGTTGGAGGTCAAACCCTAGCAAGTGCTGAGTAATACCACTTTTCACAGATCTTACAGGAATTGTGGGTATTTAGTATATCTCAAGAATTGATCCTTTGAGGTATAATACAAAATCTGCAGTTTTTAATTTACTTCCTGTCTCCAGAAAGATCTTTGGCAGCCTGGCAATTCATTCTCTATATTTAAAGAACTCTTAAGATTTCTAAGAGGGGTAAGCTTGAAAATTTTCAGTGAAAGACTTCAAACCAAACTCAATCTCATAGCATCTGTCATATAAACAACATAAAAACTAATGCCCATTTCAGTGGTTCTTAGGATCAGATGGAACTCTGAAATTTTTGTGAGAAGGTGGATAATTGTCTATTATCTGGCCATTTCTGATTTATTTGTGCATCCATCTTGGAATACTGATTTTTGCCATCTTCTGCTCCAGGGATTGGCAGCTTGTTGAATGCTGTGCCCTTTGTACTGCTTTATTTATATCTACTATTGATTCACAATCCATTTACTGAAGAAAGCCATTTCTGAATAGCATGCTAGACCATACTGATTAAAAAATTGATTAAAATTACTTTTTCAAAGCCAAATGTTTATTCCCTTCAACCATGAATATGTGCTTTAAACAGATGACCTGACTCTGCTTTAAATAGTTTCTGTAATATGACTAGACAAAACCTCAAATAATTATCCTGTTCTATACTTAGAGAATATCTATTTGAAGATGCTTAATATTCCCCACTTCCTTGAAATAACCTATAAAGTGAGGAGTTGTCCTTATGCTATTATATCTCCAATTCAACTGCCATGCAGGAATTTGCAATATCAGGTTTTTTTACCTTGTTTGCAGTGCACACACCCAGTGTGTTGAAGCTGAGCATGTGTGGACTATGAACTGGGCTCATAAACACTCACTAATGAGTTCAGGGGCAATAGCATGTTTTCTAGTCAGCAGTGTTCCTGCTTCCTTCCCGTGTGCTTTCTGAAAATTTTTACCTCTGCTGCTACATAGAGTATGCAAGATACGAATTTACAACATACAAATATTAATCCAGAACTTGAAGTTAATAAGCAGCACGTAGCCCAGTAATACTTGCAAGTGTATTGCTACTGCTAGTGACAGTCCACAGGCCTTGTCCCAAGAGTTCCAAGAGCTCAGGATGGAGGATTATCACAGGAACTTTCCTCAGGCTTCTCAGAGCTTTGGTTTTATTTGATTTGGCCGTAACAAATTCTTTTTCTAAGGACAGGAGATTATGGCTAATTTGTTTTACTTTTATGTGTAACCACAGTTGTTATAGAGCTATTAATAATTAGTATTTATTAATACTAATAGTGTAGAATTATATATGTATAATATATACATATATAATGTAGAATTATATATGTATGGCTCTAACACAGTGTTACAGGGTACAGAAATATAGGCCTATTAAAACAGCAGGAGCCTTGAGAAGTGAAGACACCAGCTGCAGTGTAAAGTAGAGGCATGGGATAGTAAGAGATGGGGCACAGGCTGGCACCAGAGTCTCCAAGGCTATGAACAACTTGCCAATGGTCAGTTGAAGAAATACAAACCTGAGACTGGGTGAAATTATTCTTAGGGATAAACAAAGAGAAGAAAGTTACTATATGAGATAAACAAAAAGCAAAACACTTAAGATGAACAAAAAGAAAAATACATAGTTGCAGGCCAGTGAAGAAAAAGCAAGGAGTAAAACTTTATTAAAAAATGTGAAAAATGTGTAAAAAGAACCCCACATGAGAGATACTTAAAAAAAAAAAAAAAAAGAGAAAGACAAAATCATAAACATCATACTCCTGCAGGCACAGGACTCCAGATGCAGATGATCCACTGTGCTCCTTCTACCAGGTGGAAGCCACAAGGAGATGAAAGGACAAGCATGACACCAGGAAGAGGGGTAAGGGTAGGTACTAAATAGTGCATGCATAAAAATTTTTACTGTATTATTATAATTATTGATAGCTTCTATACAGTTTATTTCCTTTGTTTTTCTGCAATAGTTAGATTTGGACTGATAATAATTCTTTGATTACATTGCTAAGGTTGCAATTAAAATAAATTTGGTGTGACTCTAAACATAGGGTCGATTTTTTTTGCCTGTAACAAGATTTTGCACATAACAGTTTCTGCAGACTGTTGCTTCCCCATGTTGAAATGGCAGCCACTTGATGGGCTGCTGGATATCAGCCAGCCTTTGTGGTGCTTTTCACCAGATCTTTTAATGCATCTGTGATGTCTGATCTCATTTACCACAAAAGCTCCACAAAAATTCTTCGCTGTGACTCAATGAAACAACTGCTCTTTAGCTCCTCTTTGAGAACAAAGTTCCACATCTACTTGGATTTAAAAGTACGATCTGCTGAACTTCAGTCTCACCTCTGGTATGAAAACAGCTTCTTTGGAGAAGAAGGGATGATTCTTTTAAACTTCCACTATTTTTTGCTTTTAGTTTCTGTTACTGTCTTCTATATGGACTCCTTCAAACACATTGTTTCTCCTTGGAAGCTGGAGTAGCAGTATGCCACAGAGGGCTAGAGTGGTCTCCGCAAATGCACATTACGACTAAACTCTGTTGTGACTGACTTCATTTCTTAAATTCTTTGCATCTCAATTCTTATCTAATAAATGGCTATCTTTGTTTTCAGTGTCTTCATCCTGAAAATCATACATTGAACAAAACAATGACCATCACTGTTTAATGTATTGCACAGCACAGTGGGACAGGACTGGATTGTCTGGAGATTGTGACAGAGATCCTCCAGATTTATTCTAGACATCAGAGTCACAATTGCTGGACAAGAACAGAAAGAAGATCTTCTTCCTTAATGTTTTTCTTGGGAAAACAGCACCCAAAATCTGAGACACTCTCTCAAGAATTTGATGAATTTGGTATTTCCTATTTATTCCTTTTTTGTTTCTTGAAGCTTCTTGAAAGCAACTCACAATTTGGGAATCCACCCAAGATTCCCAAAAGATTCTGTTACCAGCAGTTGCAGCTCAAAAGTAAGTGGTGTATGTGGACAAGAGAAAGAAACAGCAGTTAGAATAGCCCAAATACTATGAATGTATTGCACGTTTTCTATTTAAACCATTGCTGTCTTCTAGTTCAATTACTGCCAGTGTGTGGCTTTGGGCAAAGCAATTTTCTGCTCCACTTTTTCCATCTGTGATACAAAGAAAGAGTGGAAACGGGGGGAAAAGAGGTTTAAAACCACTGGGTTTTTCCCCTTTCACTAAAAGCAAAAAATCACCTCTGATCCTCTTCTTCCATTAGAAGGCAGTACACTTTCACCTCTCTTCACCTTTGTTGGAGCTACAGGAGTTGCCTTCCACTACCTCCTACTATAGCCTCTGCCTCCAAAATGTGACTTAAGTGAATGTTCACAGAGCACTTTGAGTACCTCAATGCACAGTATGGTATCAGTACAAATAACACCTCATAGTATTTCTAAATACTGTGGAGTGATCCACACAGCAGGGGAAAGTAAATAAATGGAATTCCTGGCTTACTGTTCTAGTTCATATGTATCTCATTACTCTGAATTTAAAATCGCTTTCCATTCATCTTAATTATATTTACTTCTGTAAGTGCCACAATATGCCCTATTACATCAGTATGTGTTAAAAATATGCAAGAAAAGAGCATAATGCTATTTAGATGTGCTCCATTAGAAAAGAGACAGGCAATGAAAGTTTTGGATTAACATTGAATGTAAAAGGTTTTTGGGAGGCCTTAGCTGGCAATCCATCCCTAGACCTAACTTTCTTATTTTCCCCTTCCATTTTGGGCTGTATCTAACATTATCTAGGCCTGCATAATAATTTTATTTGCATTTTAGGATTTAAAATAACAGCAGGACTGTGTAATTGCTTGGCAGGAATTCAGGCCTTGCATTTTGTGATAGAACAAAAAGGAACTGTGTTGGGAATAAAAAGAAGCCGACCAGATTGTAGCATAAAACTATACATTATTTTTGATATTTAATGTGTAAAAAAAGCAAGAATGGTACCTAAAGCATTGCAAAAGCTAGGACAGGCCAAAATATATTGGGTTCTACATGCCTCCAGAAAGTAAAACTAAACGGTTAATCTCATAGTTAATTTAAAGACATCCCTACTTAATGATTTTAAAATATAATGGAATTTGGTTTTGTTTCCTATGTAATTATTTAGTGATGTAATATTTGATTAAAATCAGGCCCCTAGTCCTGTGATTCTTACTCATGCGTGGACAGTCCCACTGAATTCAAAGGCATACATTCTTTTTTCTTCTTCTAGAGTCACTGAGGATTATAAAGCTGAAAGAATGAAAATATTTAGCTCAGAGGCATCTGTGACTGTATAGATATTCTACTATGTCTGGAATTTGTATGGCAGAACTGACTCATGCTCTAAATCAGTCAACCAACTTTACCAAAATAGACTAATGAGAAGACTGATCAGTAGGTTTGAGCATTTCAGTTATTTGCCAGTTGCTTATTTTATTAAGTAATTTGTTATTGAAGCACAGTCAGGAAAAGGGAAAGGAAAAATTGAATTAATATGGTGAACACAGTCTAATTGTCCTATTTTTTCTGGTTTAGAACAAATTACTAAAAATTTGCATAACATTTTTTTACATTTCAATTTTTAAATGGCAAAGGAGAAAAATAAAAATGGCACGCATAACTGCTAAAGTAGATGCTGATTTGAATCAGTGCATGGTTAACAGTCTGTTGACCAATTTAGGGAAAAATAACAGTAGAAATCAGGGTTAACTATAAATTCAATGAAGACAGACTCTTACCCTTATGTAAGCACTGCTGGCACAAAGCAACCCTAAAGGTGATGTACCCAGAGATGGAAGGAGCATCCTGCATCCATATGCCTTGTTATTCCAATTGATTCATATCAGTTTAGCTTTTACAAAGCATTACTTAGATCTGATATCATGTGTCCTAGGGGGCTGGGCAAGATAATTCTTGGGAAAAACTGAGCAAGTCTTTACTTCTTAATGAATGATGTTTTGTCTTGCTCTGTGTTCATGTAACACTCAGCATTATGAGATACTAACTTTGAGTGGCTCTCTGCCTGCTACCATAACAGAGTGAATAATAGATATAATAATGATAATAACAGCAATAATCTTCCAAAAATTATCCTAGATTTGGGTTATTTATTTGTTTCTGAGTTAAACATGATCAATCCTTCACAAATATTGACAGGAGTTTCTAATATCTCAGGACTGTCAGAGAGCCCTTGTTTTTCTGGAATTCCTTATGGAGAAAGTCATAACATAACAGTCTTTGAATATAAATTGTTCAGCTGACCTTTTCAGTGAATTGCAAATCACTGTATTAGTAACAGCAATTCAGCTCCTGGTCAAAATGAGGTTAACTTAGCAAATAATTATTTCCTGGGAATGTATGTGATTTTTGAAAACAGGTTAACACCTTTACATCAGTACCAGTTTGTGGAGCTGATTTCTGTGAAACATAATATGTAAATAATTTCCTGCTTCAGGTGTGAGGCATATTCTTCATTACCACATCCATTGCCAGAATTTTTGTGAAAGGTCACTGCATCAGTGCTCATGTTTTTTATCACAGTCAGTTTAGTAAAAATGAAATGAGTATCCATATATGGTAACACAGCCTGCTGCTCGTGGCTTCTACAGCACAATGCAATCAGGCAGCCCTGCATGTGCTCTTTGAAATATTTCTCAGCAGTATCATCTGCATAACTGAGTACAGATGTTCACAGAGGATCCCCTGCATGTAAACTTACATATTGAAACTATGTGAAGTCGAATGTACAAGCTTATGCAAGTGTAAGGTTTAGACACAATTTCTGCTCCTGTGGTTTTGTGTCCCAGGCATTATTCCCTCACCACAACACTTCCCTCTCTACAACTGCCTGGAGGAAGGTTGGAGCCAGGTGGGGGTCGGCCTCTTCTCTCAGGCAACCAGTGATAGCACAAGAGGGCATAGCCAGAGGCTGTGCCAGGGCAGGTTCAGGTTGGACACCAGGAAGAATTTATTTATGGAAAGGGTCATTAAACATTGGACTGCTCAGGGAGGAGGTTGGGTCACCATAGCTGGAGGTGTTCAAGTGCTATGGTTTAGTTGACATTGTGGTGATCAAAGGTTGGATTCAATCTTACAGGTCTTTTCCAGTCTTAATGATTCTGAGATTCTGTTTGCACAAGTTAAAAGATAGTCCCAAAAAACACAGGCTTGTGGAGAGAATTACTGGTGCCAGATTTCAAACATGGCCGGGCACCAGCTGGAAAACTACGATGAAATTATTGTTTGTTTATTTTAAAACTAAAAAATGATTGAGAGGCATACACTTTCCTCTTATTAAGATAGAACTTAAACTGATCACAGAATGCATTGAAGAAAATTCCTCTGATAGATATTTTTTCATGACCAGTGAGTTAGCTAATTTGGAAAATTTTGCTAATTTCGAGAATTTGGAAGGGTGGAAGTGGTTCCCAGTGACAAAGCAACGTCCTCCACCTATGCAATAGGAGAAACGAGGTGAAATTCCTGGAGGAGTTTCAGCTGACCTTGTCTGAGAGACACAGAATTACTCTTTGACTTGGGATTCCATATCGATTTGGGATCGCAGCTTACACTGATGAAACCCAGGAGTAACAACTTTTGCAAACGTTAGGTTTGACGAACGCTTAATATAAAGGGCGTGTTCCTGTTACTGTCCTGTGCAGTGCCCAGGGGCCCTCCCAGGGAAATACGGACGTAGATGCCTGAGGGGTGGAAATCAGAAGCCATGGAAGAATCTGATCACAGCCAGGTACAAGTCCCAGAAGTGCCAGCTGAGCTACCTTCACAAAGCATCACCAAGAGGAATCTTTTCTTGCTGTTTTTGGTGGGGCAGCGCCGAGCGCGAGCCCCCGGCTGTGCCCCCGTAGCGCAGGGCCGCTCACGGCCCCGGAGGCTGCGGAGCCGCGGAGCGCCCCCGGGGCGGTGACTCTGTCCCCTCCGGCGCCGCGACGCCTCGCCCCGGGCTGCGCTCCCCGGGCCGCTCCCGCCCTCCTCCCGGCCGCCGCGGGCGCTCGATGGCTCCGGGCCCGATTGCACAGTCCTGAGCACCGGAGTCGCCCTCATACTCCTCCTCCTCCCCTTCCTCCCCCCTCCCCGCCGGCGGGCGGCGGCAGCTCGGGCGCAGGACCCGCCGCCTCCCCCGCGCTGGAGGAGGGCGGGCGGACGGGCGGACGGGGCCGAGCCCGCAGAGCGGCGCGGGAGCGCTGCGGCCGGCAGGTACCGCGGGCTGAGGAGGAAGGCCAGGGGCAGCAGGGGCTGTGTGAAGGGGCAGCAGGGCCGAGCGGAGCTGGGAGTCCTGCGGGGCTGTGCTTGCCCGAGGCCTGCGCCCGAAAAGTGCTGGATCACCCCCGGAGCCGCCAGGTGGGTCGGTGGGTGACACGCACACAGCCAGCTCTAAAGCCGGCGGCCGGGCGGCTCCCGGGCTCCTGCAGCCCAGCCCAGCCCGTGCCGTCGCGTCCCGTTCCCCGGGGCTGCGGGGCAGCTGAGCCCCGAGAGGGAGGGGAGCGGGGCCGCAAGCCGGGCGCCGCCCGGGTGTCAGGGGGCGGCGGCGGAGCGGCAGTGCCGCCAGGCTCGGGGTGCGCCAGCGCGGGTCTGTGCCTGCTGCGCGGCGATACGGACCCTGAGGCTGCGGGCAGGGGTTTGGCGTTCTCTTGCAACGAGGTTCCATGATTTTGGGGTCTGGTTTTATATTTTCTTATAAACCTTGGTAATTAAGAATATTTGGGGAGGGGTAGCAATACTCGACATTCTGATATCTGGAAATGTTATCGTAAGCTTTTGTAGTTTGAATTCCTGATTATCTGGATAGGGCAATGACTAACTTTACATCCTATAACTAGTAAAAACCTTGTGCAGGTACGTAAAACCTGTAAACGTGCGTTAGTGTTGACATTTTTGAATGTGGGAAAGATTAATAGGTGTAAGTTTAGTTAAGAGTAAAGTTTATTGAGATATGGGTGGTGGGAAGATTATAGCAGCAGCAGAAGGCAGATAAAAGTTAAATCCATCTCTGTGTTTCTGTAAGTGAAATTTGATATCTTTTGAATTTTGGATTCATTAATTGTAGTGATTCTTTGAGTTTGGGGTTTCATGTAGTAGGATTAGGTGTTTGCAATTGTGACCATGAACTGTACATTTATTTTAGTCTCACATACCAGAAATATTTTCCCTGTCTTCAGAAACAGTCAAGCTATATTGTATGCTTTAGTGTTTTGCTGCAGGATATATAATATTCTCAATTCATGTATGAAATAACAATTGAGATGTAGAAGATAGATTACTTCTATGGTTGTGTGATGACTGGAGCTTGGGTTTCTTTTCCTGATGATTTGACACAATGAAAAGGAGGTGGGAGCAGGGAGCCAGTTTACTGTTACTCTAAGTCTAGCTATACATTGAAAACTTGTGCTTGATTCTTGAACATAGGATTGTTTTTGTAGTCAGTAAAATATCTGATTTACTGACTAGTTCATGATGTTGTATACCAACACATCAAAAACTTTATTAATCAATGCAGGATGATCATCTATTCTAAGATTCAGAACACCCTAATGAGGCAGGAGATAAGAAACACCTTCTCACAAAAATATTTTCAGATTGCAGGATGTTTGTTCTATTCAGGTTTTACTGTATGGTTTTTACTGGATTCAGGTAGCAGAACCTTTAAAAAGGCACGCAGTATATCTATATCTACATTGCAGACTAAAAAGGCTTGAAACCTCTAGGCAGTTACATTTTTTGAGCTGTTTCAGAGTTTTCTTTGGGGAACAGCCATATAAAATACTTAGAGAATGAACCATTGCAGTGAGGTATGTCAGTGATTTCTGCCCGGATAGTGATCTCTGATCTGCCAAACAAGTCTCCTGCAGAGTTTGCATCTGTGGGGGCTTCTGCTGCTGCTGCTGCTAAATTTCTGTGTCAGTATTTCAGTGCAGTTGAAGTCTAATCACAGTAAAAACTATGGTGATTTTCGGGAAAAATATGTATCCTTTTCTGGGATTTCAGTATATATTCAACGAAAATTCCCTGTGGCTTAATTTAATGCTAAGCTAGACTGGATTCAGCATTTACCTTAAGAGAAAATTGGTAGCTAAAATCAACCTGCTTTTTGAATAATCCATATAAATATGTATCACCTACTGTAAGTAAATTTTACATTTTAGCACATAATTTTGTTTCCTGAAACTTCTGTCATTGTGACAAAAAAACCCCAAACAAACAACAAACCACACCCTGTCAGTGTACTTGGTTTGGGTTTTTTTTTTTTAATGTTAGATAAACAATATTGTCTACAACATTCTCAGGACTAATGCTATGTTCAGACATATATTGAAATTGCTACATATTATTGTTCCTAGGTGGATGTTTATACTTCTGTGGTTTTCATGCACTTGCCTTGCTATCACACCAAATTTCAAATCTGTAAAGAAATAAACCCAAAGCATTCTATGCACTTTTATTCAAACTGAAGCTAGTTATTGCTTTTTGAAGTTTACTTAGTCCAGTTTTGGGGAAAAAGAAAACTTGTCCGTATCAGATATGATAGTGTTTTTCTGACTATTAGAAGCATTGGTTAATTATTTATATACAGTTTGCCTGGTTGACTCTAAACAAAATAATGTTCTGAGGTACCTAGGATGGAACTAAGTTTGTCTTTTTACTGAAACTTTCAGAAATGAACCTAAATATATTCAAGAGTTGTGAGGACCAGAGAGGTCAGAGTGTGCCAGTAGTGCCCGGATCAGGAGATCAAGAAATGGCTGTTGATATTTCTCAGTAACTGAATGTTGCTGTTTCTTGCTTTCCTGGAATAATGCTTCTCATGTGGAGATAAAAATTAAAGTGATAATAAGAAACATGAAAGCAAAGTGTATGTAGTTTTTAACACAAATTAATGTCTTCCAATTTTTTTTTTAATGTCTTTAATATCTTGCATTGTTAAAACAGCTATTGCATTTTCAGGCACTTTGTTCAGGGTATTTTTCTCTAATTATGTCAAGCTTTGTCCTCAAGACTTCACAGAAATCATTCAGCATTCCTAGAAGACATTGTCTTGTCGTTTCTTTCACACTTCAGCAAATGTATATTGTGTTGTAGTTCTTATCAATGTCACTGTTGTGTGTGAGGACTGTGGGTGGTCACATTCTTTGAGTGAATATTTTTAAAACCAGGAAGCCCAGAGCAAGAATTCTGATACATTTCACATAGGTCTTTGTTGCCTTTAAGCTTTATTGCTCTTACAGACACAGGGTAATTCCTGCAAAACTTGGAAATCAATAACATTTGATAAGCATTTTAGTAAGAAAACCAGTCATTTGGAACTGTTCCTGTGGGAGTAAACAAGTACTTTGTGTGAGCATCATTGTTCACAAAACATCAAAATACCACCCCTTTGTTGCGCAACACAAATGGAAGTAGCTGAGAAGTTAACAAGAATTCTCTTTGGGCTGCATGATATTTGTTCTTTAGTACAGCCTGAAACACTGTGGGAACACTGCAAGACCTACATATGTGGAGCATGCAATATATGGAGATGCACTTGGATTGCATCTTTAACAAGTCCCTGCATAAATACTGCCAGATTTTCAGTGAGAGAATAGACACATAGCATTCCTGTGGCCAGTTTCTTCATCCAGAGCACTATTAAGAGGAAAGACTGAAAGAAAACTGTCTTGTTTCAACATCTATGATTTCAGAGTCGTTTCTAAGCAGAATAATTGCATACAAAAATATGATGTAAGTGGAAGTTGTCCTAATCTGAAATCTTCAGCAGTAACTAGAGGAAGTGATTCTGCAATCATCTGTTATTTTTTGTTGCTTGCAGTCAGACAGATTCTTCATTGCTTTTTGCTGTTTGGCATAAACATGTGATGCAAATGTGTACATAGTTTTATTTAAAAAGGAAGATTTGTGAGGGAAACTGAACTCCACTGTAGCATAGACTATATAATAAAACATATGAATACTCAATCTTGAGACTTATTTGCTGTGTTTTCCACATGCTAATGCACTCAAAATTTGATGTTAAGAGTTACAGTTCTGCCTGACTTAAAGGCCTTAAAATTTTGGACCTTCTCTTCTGTGGCCTGGTATTCTTTTCCATGAGCTCTGAGTTCTGGTCTTGTGATGACTTTCTCTTGTGGCTTGTTCTTGCAAACTGCTGTCAAATGTCACTGTTGGTCCCATCTTCTTTGTGCTTGGCTTCAAATGTTTCTACTGCTGACCAATGTAACATAACACTGCAAAATACCTGGCATTTTTATGGCTCTGCATTAATTTTGGATGAAAAGCACTGGTCAGTTTGATGCCGAGGGTAATTTGGCTCAAACTGATAAGACCAGTGAGTGACAAATTCAGGTATGTGTGTGTATGCATTGAAAGGCTGGGCTCTGGTTTCGTAAGTTGTTCTTAAACCTCTTCATGAAGTATTTAATCAAACATACCAGTGTTTCTTCTAAAGAAACAGTCTTCAGGAAAGTTAACTTTCTCTTTGTCTCTTCCTCCACTCTCCTTGTTTTAGTGCTGACATTTCCTGCATTTGCTTGTATGTTTCTTTGAAATACATAGAAGAAAGCAGAAAAAGGGCACATGAATTTCACAGCTTTTTTGTTTTGTTTTGTTTTGTTGTTGTTGTTGTTGTTGTTGTTGAATGAAAGGCCAAGAGTGATAAGCACTGCTGAACATAAATATGTACAGAGGGGTCACTGTTGGGACCAGCAGCCACCTGCTCTTGTTTCATGTAACTCTGTGGAGCAAATGTTTAAAACTTACGTATATAGAGAAAAGGTGCAAGTTGGCTGAATGATGGGGATCCTGCCACACAAGGGATGTGGAAGTATTAATTCCCTTACGCTGATGCTTTTGTTTAGCTTTGCCTTCTCTAACTGAAGATTTTGGGGCAGACTTTGCTTCTGTGAGTTGGTGATAGTTTGTAGAAGTCAATAAGTAAACAAAGGCTGCTCTGTCTTTCCAGTTATTATAAGCATATTTATCTGTTGAATATTTGCACTCTCATATATTTCCAGTGTCCGAACTCCAAACTCATTTAAGCTGAAATTTTAGTTCTTCTTAATTCCTTATGAAATTACTTAGATTCCGTAATTGTTGTTTATTTAAATCAGATTATTTCTGTGTGTGCTATAATTTCCTGGGCAGTCATATCTCCCATTTGAAGTTGCTGGAGTTTGAATCTGCACTTTTTGCCTTCTCCAGGCCTGGGGGTCTCTTTATTTTTGCCTACTAGCGTAAACAGTACACTGTAACTATTGGATTTTAGTCTGTTTCATTCATTAGTAGCTGTGTTTGGCTGGTGCTTTAAGGTTTTTCTGCCCGGCTGGCAAAGGCCATCATACTCAGTTTCTCTTGTCAGAAGTAGGTCCAAGGGATCTGGGCAGGAGTTTTTGTTTGTGTTTGGAAGACCCTAAACAGATACATGCAAGCGTGTAACAAAGGTTTGAGCATCTCCATCTCTGTGCAGGCAGCTCAGATGCACTGCTAACGATCATCCCATTAAACTTTTAAACAGTGCTGCAGGAGTAACATTGATCTCAACTGTTAATGGCTGGAATTGAACGTGTCAGGCTGGAAGGCTTTCACTTAAACGTATTGGTTCACTTGTTAGGCAGATGATAATAAGTCTTGCTTTTTGAAGAAAAGAATGTGGATTTGAAGACAGTTAAAATACCACTGTGGTGCTGTGAGGGTCATCTTGAAGCTAGCAAATGTGCTTCAGCTCTGTTTTACAGCAGGGGATGGTTACAGCATTGATTGTAGTCAGCCCAATGGCAGCTGTTATGAAAACACTGGTTGTTATTATTGTTGGTCATTTTTCGTCTTAATTATTCATTATTCTTTTTTTACTGTTACCCTTTACTGTCAATGAGTAACAGCAGTAGTTTCTTAGAGGAATAAGTGTGCTTGTGTCTCTGCTGGATTAGTCATTGATACAAAATTGAATTCACAGGTTTAGTATCTTATGTCAGATTTAGTGCAGAATTATGCTAATACTTTTGAAATTAGAAAAATATAAATAATTATTATTAAGGTAAGTTAAATGGCACTTTATTTTCTTCACTACAAAGTAGGTGTAAAGAATTTAGACCCTCATCTAGATTGTGCATTAGATCCTCACCTGTCATGCTCAGAGAACTGAGGTTGATCAAATTTCTGTTTGAGCAGCATTTGTTCCTGGCAAAGAGAGGCAAACTGCTGGAACAGAGATCAGATGTGAAAAAAAATCTAAAAGAAAATAAATTCGTAAGTACAGACTTGATCTGTGTGGTAATTTCCATTACTTGTGTCAATCTTCATTGAAATAATGAGCCCTAATTCTAAGGCTGATTTTTAGTGAGGAATCAATTATGAGTCTGCTTTATTGCAGATTACTTTTTTTTTGGTACTTTTTTTTTTTTTTTGTGTATATAAGCAAAATATGCCAAGAGTTGATAGGAAGAGGAAGAGTGAAATTCATTGTTGCCATTGCTCATAGCTTTTTCATTGGTAATGTTTTAAATTTTGACTTAGATTTCCATGTGAAAGATATACAGCAGTCTATAGTCTGCTTCCCTCTTCTTTTAAAGCCTGAGTAGGTTTTATTCCTATCTTGGAATGAACTGGATACACATAACAGATCTATTTGTGTTTTTTACTCTGTTATAACTCTATCATGGGTGGTCTGTTGGTTCTCATATTTGAAGAATGGTTGCTAAAGGCAGCTACTCAGATCAGTCTTACCCCTGGGTGAGTCACCTTTTATTTAAAGACTACAGGTCCCTTTTTTCTCATTGTGGTTTGTCAGAAACTTCAAAAATACAATTACTGTTGCCTTTTAGTGCTTGATGCACCCTATATTCCTTTCAGTTTACAGGGTGGCATTCCATCTAGTGCTTGCTTCAAGAGCTTTTCTGAGCTCTTTTCTGATGAGTCTTGAACAATCCTGCTTGTCAAATTGGCAGTTGATAAATGAAAAAAAGGTTTTTTAGTAGTAAGTAGGAATAACTTCTGCCTTGGCCAATAAATCTCTGTGCTACTTTTGTAGCATAGTGTAAATGTAAAATAAACTTAGCTCACAGGAAAAAAAAAGAAGAGTGGTTTTTGATTGATCTGTACATGTAGTACTGATGGGAAAGTAATTCTTATAATTGCTTTGGATACCTAAAGACATAACCGGAAGGATGGTGCATCATGTTGGTTGGCAAAGGAAGATCTCATCAGGCACGTATGCCTTTTTATTTTGGTTGATGGCATAGTATGCATCTCATTTAATTCAATTTCACATTTTCCCCCCAGATTTCTTTTTCATATTGAGAAGCATCAGAATTATAACACCAGGAGGAAAGCACTATCAAGTAATTCAGCATTTCTAAACGTGGGTTTCTTGTAAATAGAGGTGCATCTTTACATGATTACATTGTATTTGCATTGATTTAGTGGTGCTGATGCCAAGCAGCTTCAGTTGCTGACAGAATGTTCACTCTTTCCTGGTTCTTGACCAGCCCAGAGCCTGGCTGTGCCACACCTCCAATTAGAGCGGAGTCCTGTCTGTGTCTGGACAGTGTGGCTTTGGGTTTGATGTTTTCTTCTGCACTTAGAAATTGCCTGTAACATCTTGTATACATAGCAAGGACATATTTATTATTAATCAAATGCAGCTCATCCCCCAGTTCTGTGCTTTGCACTGTGAGTGCTGTGCCTTTTGCTCTGTTCTCTGCAAAACCAGTATGCTGCAGGAGAACTTACCGCCCTACATTCTTGCCCTGCTTCTCCCAAGTTTGCATGCGTGTGCCCTTCTTTTATTATCACTTTTGAAACTTCATAAATATCCCTGGTGTGCAGGCTTACAGCTTATTGAAGGGAACCTCAAGAGGTGTTTAGATTAAGTTTTTTGCATAGGATAGGGAGTATGCTGCTTTCTATGCAGGTTCATGGAATCAAGGTTTGCTTGTTATCAGCAGTGGAAAGATCAGGTCTGGGACTTTTTAAATATTTTTTTTGTCTGCATGGACAGTTCTGTTTCTACAAACATAATAAGAATTTGGCCTTTGTAATTCAGTCCTAATAGTCTTCTTTGAGAAATGCTAGTGTTTCTGGCCATGTTAGCAGGTGTTCATTATAAAGATCAGCAATTACACCATAACACTTTTGTTTCTTTAATTTTGGCTATAAATAAATAAATAAATAAATTTATGTTGGCTTTGCAAATGTGTGCTTATACAGTTGAAGTGTTTTATTTAGAAACAAGTTACAATAATAACTTGAGATGGTGTTTCTTAGTGCTTTGTCCAGCCAAGTGTTAGAAGCCCCTGAAGGTGCAGGTTCTGCAATTTCTCAACACCAGTCCCAGTGGTTGATCATCCTTACAGTGAGGTTTTGGGGTTTTTTTCTATCAAGAGGGAAGCTTCCTTGTTTTAATTATGAAGTAAAGGATCTGTCTTCATCCTCTTGGTCACCTTCCCTTTTGAAGGCTGTGAGGTCATCTTGAACCTTTTCTTCAGCACTGGTTCACCAGGCAAAAAGAAGTTTGGATTACTCTCATATCCATATATACTTTTTGTTTTCAGCATCAGTCCTTTGAAGAGTGATTGAAAAGTGAATGCTTTTAAAATAACATGCTGCCTGTTGTTTCATGTCTTACCAGGATAAGTCCAAGTTGAATGAGTTTTGAAAGGAAATGTTTTTGCCTGTAATTTCTAATATCAAAACCATATCTGGAGGCTAGGAAATAGATTGATAATCCTCATGTCTTGTAATGATAGTATTGTACATGAATTTTTCAGAACAGTTGAATCACCTTTGCCAGTTCTGCTGGTTTGTTGGATAATCTTTATAGAAAATTCTTGTGGTTATGATGCTGTTTGAACTTACTTTTTACTGGTTTAGAATTAAACTGAGTTAACAAAACAGAAAGGAGTAAGGTGATTTCAATAGTTAAATGAACCCAGTTGTATGGTGTATATGGTGGGTCTGCCAAATTTAAATGTAGCGTAAAAAGAGCTAATAATTTTCATAGAGGTCCAGTGGTTTTGGTGAGCTATTACTTAATAAACATTGTTGGTATTTGCAAGGCTTTGGGATTCTGGTTTTCTGTAGAAACATTTGTATCTTAGTTGCTTTCATTCCTAACATTGATCTTTGTATTAATTATTTTCCTAGAAAATTGAGTACTTAACATCCTTTATCCAAAAGCCTGGAGCAGCAGAGAGACAGTTTTTACAATGAGGAGAAATTATCTGCTAGGTAAGTTAAGTGCCAATGTCTGGCAACAAACTGATCTTTTCAGTCAGGGAAAACAGCTGTGAGTTGTAATCCTGAGATGGGTATGTAAATTGGATAAGTTGCTGTTGTAGTAGGTGGTTTAGACATTTGAACAGGCCCTGGCTGAGGGGAAAAAAGGAACATTTGAGACCTATACATGTAATTTTCATGGTGAACAATGATGAAACTCTACACTTAATCCTACCTTTTTTTTTTTGTATGTTTCAAAAAATGTGAGGATAGAGCTAAATTCTGTGAGTGTTCTAAGCGTGAGAACTGGTAAATTCTGAACTTCTATGTACTTAGGCAGACAAAATATGTAGAGATATAATGTGCTATGTATATTTAGATCTGCTTGCCATTTTATAGTGTAGCGCCTTGTCAAGCTGCTTGGTATTTCAGGTAGATTTGAAGTGAAAGTTCATTATAATAAATTAATTGTGACTAACTCTTTTTTGTGAGTAAATTTTGCATTAAAATGTGTAGAAAGTGGTAAAGATAACCTTCTGCTCAGTGTTTGATGACAACACTGAGTACTGAATTATTTACCAATACTTTATATTGCTCATCTACTATTTGAGGGATCATTTTACACCATGATATTGTTACTGCATAGGAAAAACTGTGTTCAGCAGTCTTAGTGACCTCTGAAAAGGATAACTTGCTTGGGAATTTAAAATATGATTGACATCTTACCAGAATCTTCCTGACTGTTTTTATTTGTGAAGCCTACAGAATATTGTGTTTTGAGGCTATATGGCATTCAGATATTGGGGAGGGGGAAGATATCATTAGAAGTATTTTCCATCTTGGTTTGCTTATCAGCAATGTGAAAATTCCCAAAATAGTCTGAGAGACATAAGTAAAACATAACTTCTTTTGAATTTTGAGTTTTGAAACAATCTTTCCAGGTTTGGGGTTGTTTTTCCAAAAAAGATTATTAGAGGTTTGCTCAGCAATGAAGTTCTGGGGGCTTTTTATGTCTTGCTTGGCACTGAGAATACCTGAAGTGTTTGAATAATATGTCAGCATTTATATTTGTGAATATAATTAACAGGACTTTGTTAATTGTTGGTTGAGCTTTTGCTGCACTTTGTTCTTGATAACAAAATCATTATGTTTGACTGTGTTCTTGATAACAAAATCATTGTTTGAGGTCAGTTGGTCATTACTTTCAGGTATATGATTAAGGACTAGAAAACCTCACTTCACACAAAACAAGGTGAAGGAAAATCAGTCCTCATATATTCAGAAGTATATTTAACTTCAACTGACATATTACATCAATACCATTATCTCATTTTCAAAAACATTTGGTACTACTAAGGACATCTAAGTAAAACTGCTCTAATTTCCTTTTTATATTATTCTTTCTTTGAAATTTTTGTTTTAGTAAGTCAAGCATGACTATTATATGATTGTTGACTTTTTATTAACTTTTTTTTTTCTTTTTTCTGTTTAGGTGTTCAAACTTCCAATTTGACAGATATTGATGATGAAGAAAACTGATTAATGTAGTTTTGATAGTTCATTGGATTTTTTTTTCATTCTGCACTGTTGGGAGATTTGAGGAAAATTTGAAGGAATGGAGTTAGCTCACAGTTTACTACTTAATGAAGAAGCACATAACCAGCTTGGTGAATTTCAAAAAGCAGAGTTCATTTTTGAATGGTTACAGTTTTTGGAAAAACTCTTACCAGTGACTAGCAGAGTAAGTGTAATGAGAGTTGAGAAGAGAAGCCTGTCTTTTTGTTATTTTGGTTAAACTCATAGAGTAGTATGCTATGTTATTTGCATCGTGTCTTGTATGTACAAAGAGTAAAAGTATATTCAGTGTTAGCAGCAGCTTTCTAAATGTTATAAGTTCTTGGTCGCAGCCCTTCTAGTGACAGACCCACTTGTCCAATGAAAGAAATTCTAATTATTTCTTAACTCCAATTATTACTGCAAGGTTTCGCAGCCCCATTATGAAGAATGTCAGTAATTCTTCCAGCTAGTGTTGCACAATTATTTGAGGCTTCTCTACCAAGAAGGAATGTAACCTCTTTCTTTGTTGTTTTTTTTTTTTTAATTTTCCTAGTCAAATGATAAAAGGTCTGTGTCCAGCCAACTTTCCAAATGTTTGATTCACTGTTTAGTATATATTAAGTAGGTTATGTAGATATATAGGAGTAAACTAACCAAAATATTGCTATTTAAGGGCTGTTATTTGTGATGAAAATACATAAATGAAAAACAGTGCCAGGTTCTTTTTTTTTGTAAGAGTATTTAAAAAATTATATGAGACTGGATAATTATTTTAAGGGAAATTCTTTCTTTTCTAATGCTCAAGTTCCTGAAACTCAGCTTCTTCTTTAAAGTTCTTCTTGGCTACTAAACTTACTATATATATATATATATGAATTATTTTATTTTAAAGCAGGCATAAAAAAAGAGAGAAAAGGCAGCTTTGTTTGAGAAAGATTTAAGTATAGACATGCCACAGAGAAAATACACTTGAAACGCCACTAGCAATAATTGTGCTCTGAAAAAGTGTTGGGTTTTTTAAGAATAAAATAGTCACATACTTGAAACGTCTTTTCTTTAAGTATAAAACCACAATAAAATGTTCATTTTTAGTTCAGAATGTCATTATCAGAACGGTAATAATGAAAAGCAAATATAATTTACATTAATTATCTGTAACGAACTTTTAATTTAATTGAACTTTAACTGGTTACTGATTTTATTTCCAGGCTGAGATAAGGGAAAACCAGAAGAAACTGGTTGAACAATTGACTTCTTTATTAAACAATTCACCAGGACCTCCTACCAGACGGCTTCTTGCCAAGAATTTAGCTGTACTTTATAGCACTGGAGACACTTTTTCTGTTTACCAAACAATTGAGAAATGCAATGAACTCATTCGGAGTAAAGATGACTCACCAAGTTATCTTCCTACAAAACTGTAAGTGTGTTTTTATCCTCAAGCTTCAAGCTTTAAGTAGTGAGATGCATCTGAGTTCACTGCCACAAAATATGTAACAGAACAAAGATTGTGCTGGTAGTCCATGTTGTATATGTGCATCAGGAACCAAGAGGGTAGAAGACGCCGGGTGGTCTCCAGCCAGACAATTGAAAATCAGGTCAGGGAGAATACCAACAATGGGTAACAGAGTTATGAGAGGGCAGGTGCTTCAAAAACAGGGAAAAGGTAATAATAGTGCTGAGAAGAGCAGTAAAATAGACAAATTCAACTCCAGGTATAGAAGACAGTTGCTGAGTGCATTTCTTACTCAGTTGGGAAACTGGATATAGTTAAAAAGTCTGAAGTGTTTGTAACTAAATACTGAAAGCCTAACCAGCAGAGCAGAGAAACATGAACTGTTACTTCAGAATGTGAAGCCAAATCTTTATATGCAGAAATGTTATGAATAACCTTCATTCCTGAAATTATTCACTATAGTGAAGCAAATTAAAGATGAAGGTAGTAAAGATGAGATAGTAAAACATCCTTGTGCAATAATGATATGGTATTGAAAGCAGAGCAGGGTCTCTCTTCCTCCTTTACTTCACATGCTAAACCTCTTTCTGATAACACAATAAAGATTCCTGAAAATAGATTTTGCAAGGAGTCAGTTGTACTTTCCAATACCATTTTTTGTTTCCTTCTTGTTCCAGTTGACCTCTTGTGCAGTCTTTTGAGTTAAGAATAAGTTTGCTATTAAGGGTCTTGCAAAGTAAATTACTGCTACACTACATTCCTGACAATGATATGCATTAGCATTAGAGTTGAGTTGAGTGTGGGACAGAGCTCTGCAGGTCTTCTCCCTTCAGCTGTGATGTGCCACACTGGAGGAAGTGGGATGATATCAGAGCAACAAGGAGGGATGGGGAAGGCCATTGGCAGTAAAGCAGAAACGGTAGATAATCGAAGCCAGAATGCAGAATAGCAGCTGAGGGGGAGAGAGAGAGGTGGTAGTGTAATATTCCTGGGTATGTAAATAGTGGTAAGGAGAGGAAGAAAGAGATGGAGAAAAAGGCAATTGCAATGATTTTCTTCAATAAAGGTTTGGTAAAGGGATTTCTGGTACAACTGATACAGCGACAACAGGCTTCAGAAAATGATTGGAACTACAGCACTGTGTGTTGAGTAAAATCTTTCATCCTAGGCTGCAAATATATGAAATACTTGGTGTTCAGTGTAGAGAATCTGCTTTGTTTTGCTTTGTTTTGGTCTTGATTAAAGTGTTGTCTTTGCCATCTGTCCATATTTAGCATGCATGCCCATGTTGTCTCATAGCAACACTTCGCCATCAGTGTTCACAATATGTTGATACACCTGGGAACTCCTTTAAATACAGATTCCAGTGAATTGGTCTCTTATCTCATAGATTATTACTTTTCTTTTTTATCGGTGGAAGATGAAAAAATGTTTTTGGCAAACATTTTAAACACAACCTTAGTTAGGTGCTCACCTGCTGCTAAAACTCAGCATGATGTGAATGCTCTACCAAATCAGATAAACAGGTCATGCAGCATGAATGCAGCTTATTACTTTATTAAGGAGAATATACCTGTGACCATCAGATGCTCAATTTAGAAGGGAAATTGGAAAATTGTAATTTTATGCCAGGGTACACCACGAAAAAAATTTAAATCCAAACTGTTGGTGTGTATTGAGTTGGATAGAAGCAGTAAAAAGCTACAAGTTTTTAATGAAAGTAATATTGCGGTATGAGAAGAGATAAAGGATACTAGGTTTGTTTATCTTACTGTGCATTTAGGGAATTACTGTAAATATTAAATGTATTTTTTAATTAAGAATATATTCCATATGAGAATTTAAAATTATATATATGGAACTTTAATTCAGTTGGGGAATAAGTAAAATGTTTAATTGAAGGGGATGCTGAGCAATGTCTGCATATTTAAGTAGGTCTGGAAAAGAGCTGAAAGCTGATTTAAACATCTAATTCTTTTTCTCCATGTATTCAGGAAATCAATTGGTCTAGTTATAGATCTGTCAATACAAAACCAAAGTGTTTTCATTAACTAATTATTCAAAGCAAAATGCTCTTTCATTGGGCACCTCTTTCTTTCTTTTTTTTTTTCTCAATATTAGCATTTTTTGCCTTTGTTAAAGGAAAGGCCAATGAGCACGCAGAGTCCAGATATTTCACCTGAATGTTAAATTCAGAATCTGTCTATAGTGAAAAGGACAGAGGTTTATAGTTTCATTTCCTTCAAGGTATTTCCTTCTTATATATTGTGTTACATAAACGACAGAATTGTAATTACTAGACCATTTGCAGTCTACTGTCAACCATCAAGTTGTAAATAAACCTGTCCTTGACTACTTTTGGCAGCATCTGCTGCAGCATGACACAGAACATGTTTAGTAAGAAATTAATGTAAGGTTGCAAGGTGGATATGAAAATTGTATCCCTCTTGTAAAATGTACTGGAAGATTGTATCACCTGAATTCTTGTATTGTCCAATTTACTTTAGCTGCTCTTGTATTTGCGTTTCTTCTAGCGGGGATGTGCCACATGCAGACCATTTTTTTCCCTTTTGATGATCCACTTACATTTTTGGGACATCCTGTTTAGTTATTTTGCTGTTTGCACATTGATTACTTCAGTCATCTTTCATCTCTTACTGCGTCCATTTTCACGCGTCTTTGGATTTGCTTTTGTTTTAGTGCTGCGGTGGTATGCTTGGGCTATTTATACAAAAAATTGGGAAGAATTTTGGGAAACAGTTTTACTGACACCGTTGGGAATGTGCTTAAAGCAATGAAGAATGCAGAGGTATTGGAACAGCATGTTTAAAAATGACTGGAAAAATAAAAGGATTTTTACTGTTGGTAGCTGGATCAATGAATAAGAGAAAATGCATGATACCAAAATACAAAAAGTTGTGAAAAGTCAGATAAAAATCAGTGTCTAAATTCTAAAGAAGTACTAGAGTTAATGGATTATGACTGTAAAAGGATGGATCACAGCTTTTCTTTATCTGATTTCATGAAAGTACTTGATGATTTAGAAATTTTAATTGCATTATTAATGAGAACATTTTTTCTGTAGCTCATACTTCATATTTTGGGGTTTATAATTGTAATTATTGCTTTTCAGTAGAACATAGAATTACTTTTTTCATTTGCTTATAGGGTTTTGGGGCGAGTTATCTGCTTTAACATATTTCAGTATAAATAGATCTCTAAAACACCCAGCCATTTTTGACCTATTTCAGTAGTTGGTGGTTTGTATTTCCAAAGAACTTAGGGTTACCAAACTTTAACATTTCTCTTTTTCATTTTTCAGTCTCAAGGTCGTTATGAAATCATGCTTAGTTTGCAGAATATATTAAATGGTTTAGGAGCTGCTGCTATCCCCTGTCATAGAGATATTTACAAAGCTGCCCGATCATGTTTGACAGATCGATCCATGGCTGTCCGCTGTGCTGCTGCAAAGGTAAACTGCTCCAGCTTACTTAAAAAGCTAAAACATAAAATTCTGTTTTAGTGATTAATGAACACGGAAGTAAAAACATTGTTTGCTTATCTGTGTTTCTTTGATATTAACTTGGCAGAAAAAAATTGAAGTAATTTTGGTATGAAGCAAGATGCTAATTTTTTTAGGGAGAACTCAGTGTATTATGTAGAAAACTAAAATTTTTACTGAGTACTTTTCCATTGTCAAAACAATTTTATTTCCCTTTTTTTGTCTAGTGTCTTCTTGAACTTCAGAATGAAGCAGTATTTATGTGGAGTACAGAATTGGATAGTGTTGTTACCTTATGTTTTAAATCCTTTGAAGGTTCCAATTATGATGTACGATTAGCGGTTTCAAAACTTTTAGGCACAATATTGGCTAGAGCTCTAACATCTAAGCAGAAAACAGGTAAAGTATGTGCTTTCTTTGCTGATTCCTCATCTGTAAAAATCTGTCAGATGGTAAGAAACTCCCAAATTCTGTTGAAGCCTGAAGTAAAATTGCATTGGAAGCTTCTGACTGTTCATATCTTTGATTTGGCCTTTTTTTTCTAACTTTTTTTCTTGTGAAGTGCTGTGGATTTGGTTGTGTCTATCTATCTTTATAAAATAATGAACAATGGGAAGTAGTTAGTAAAACCCTTCCTCCGCTATGAGATTATTATTGTATGGAGAGAAATTAGTAACTTAAGGAATTTAAAAGCGAGATTAATTTAAGCAGTTTAGAAATAACTAATACTTGAGGGAGTTGCTCTGTCAAACTAAAGTTAGGGATACTTTCAAGCTGTTTTTCTGCAGTAATCGATGTAACATCTGGATTGTCAGTGGGTAGGAGAAATTAGCAGGCAGTTTTGTGAACAAACAGCCGTGTAACAGTTTTTTCTGACAGACAGTTCTTGAGTTAACTGAAGTTACCTGGAACAAAATTGCCCTCTCTAATACATTGTGTGATTCCGACTGAGTGGTTTTAGTCTTAGAAACCCCAAGTTAACTACCTAACTGTAATCTAAGCAAAATATAACGGGATGCAGGATAAACGTGATTCAGACTGATTGTGCTGCTTTTAATGGCAACAGAGAAGGCCTTCAGTGCAATAATCAGCAAATGCCAAATTTCATGCCTTTAAGTCCAATGTAATGTCTTTCAAAATACTTGAGGCTGTGTATTCGCATTGTAGAATCTGAAGTCTTGTTTTACAAAATATTTCCCCCAGAAATTCTTGGAGAGAATTACTGTGTTACAGAAAAAAAATCAGCACTTATCTTTTCTCAATAAAATAAAAAAATAATGTTCTGACCTCTTTATAGACTCATTAGTTTCCTTTAATCTATGTAAGCAATGTACTTATTATTTCTAAGACTCTAAGATAATGTTATATAAGAAGCTTATAAATTATTTGGTTGGCTATTTCAAGAAGTTTTGTCCTTATTTTAGTTATTTTTAGTTAAAAAGAAGTTAGAGCTAAGTGGGGCAGAAGTTAGATGGGGACTAGAAGGTGGAGGGAGCAGTACATGAAGAAATTTGTAATCCTGAAATGTGTGCATTGGGTCTGATAACCTGCTGATATTGAGGGGGTTTTGTTTATTTTTTTTTCTGGACATCTTTATGTCAAATCCTCTCATTCCTTTTCTCATTTGAGTCCTTGAGGAAGAATGCAGTGAAAATTTTAGGTCAGTTTACACAGTGTGCTGTCGCCATGCTAAGTTTACACATGCACGTCCTAGCATGTATTTTAAATTAACATTCTATCAAGAAATAAAGCATTGGAACAGGAATTGGGAATGGGTAATTTTCCTAAACAATTGCAATATTTTATTTTTCTTGCTCTTTTAGAAAACTATCTTAGCGCTAAGATTTTTGCCCTGTTTTTCAGCCTTCTAAATTGGAGTCAGAATTTCTCACGCACTTTCATGTAAACAAAGCTTTTTTGTAAATGTTTTTCATAATTCTCTATATTGTTTACATTCTTCTCTTCAGGACAGATAATTAATAGGCACTTTCTCAGACCGGTGCAATTGAAGAGGTTGAACCTCAGTCTTCCAATGTGGTCTCATTTCTGAAAATCTCTATGAACTAAAAGTGAAAATTAAACTTCCTCTTTTTCCGCTCCGACTCTGCTGTGGTCTCTGTGTCTCTCTTGTGATGGTAGTGCGTCACTAAGGCGACTTGATATTTTTT
Source organism: Cettia cetti (assembly GCA_013401135.1). NCBI lineage: Eukaryota > Metazoa > Chordata > Aves > Passeriformes > Sylviidae > Cettia > Cettia cetti. The sequence continues at coordinate 34,614 of VZUI01041040.1, forward strand.
CTAAGAGAACCTGTAGCTGTCCCTTTACTTGGCTAAGTGTACCAGAAAGGGATCTACCCTGTCTGAGTTTTGGGATAGAGATTGTCTTTGCTGGTAAGCTGGATTTTGTAAGAACCAGGGCTTTTATGAAGCTGTAGATGGTAGGAGGACTCCTTATAGACCTTTTTGCAGAGGGAGCATAGATAGTAAATACTGAGGGTGGGTAAATGTAAGTATGCATATTAGGTAATGGCTTGAACCACTTAAAACTAGTTAAAGCAGAAAAGCTTGAGAAACAGTGTGCTTTGGTGGAGCACTGAGAGCTAAAATGTCCTAGTTTCTTTTGTGAAATTATTCTCAAACAGTGTTTGGATTTGATTGTGTACTGAGTTTGTACAAATTATTTTTACTAAAATTAAGAGAGCTGAAACTCTGCTTCTAAAATGTAGCAAGATTTTTGAACTATTCTTCTAAAGATGTACATCTATTCTTAGCATCCACCAAGCATAACTTCCGCAGAATCTCTTTGGAAGATGTGATGGAGCTATTGGGAACTGGATTTCTGCGTGGAAGTTGCGGATTTCTACGAGCCAGTGGTGATATGTTGAAAGGGACCAGTTCAGTCAGCAGAGATGTTAGAGTTGGAGTCACCCAGGTTTGGATTACATCAGTTATGATTTTCTGAGGTTGCTAAACATTTGTATAATTGCTTTGCTCTGTATATATCTCTTCTTTCATACTTTTTTTTTGTAATTTTAATGAAATGTATGCATTTGAAAATAAGAATTTATGTCCTGAGTCACACTGGAAGGAAAAGAAAAAAAGATTTCTGATACTGCTTATTGTTTACCCAAGAGTTTGACATTTTAAAAATTAAATATGTACTACTTGTGAAAGCTTTATATGATATAAATTTCAAATGAGTGATATAAATAAATTCCTCATTTTTTGAATTTTAATCTTATTTCCTTATGTTTGAAAATTAAAGGGAGAAGTTACAAGAGATGTTTGAACTTAAAATAGTTTTCTTCTGTATAGGGAATTTCAAGTCTAGTTCTGAAAGGGTCGTTCTGCTTTGAGTAAGTGCATGAAAAGTAAGGAAAACAAAACTTAGTGGAAAAAACCCAGCATCTATTTTACTGTGTTTCAGGATGCCCAAAGCATAGAATCCTGTAAACTGAACGGGACTGAAGCCAGGCCATGTAGTCCCTGCTGGTAAAAACAGTATAAATTTTTCAGATAGTATCAGGTTGGCTTCATCCTGTAAATATTATCTTAAATTTAAATATGTTGAATTGTAAATATTCAAATGTGAACCTGTGAATCAAGACTAAAGATCATGGTGAACATTTATGTCTCAAATAGCTGTGATTATTTTAGTTTGTTACAGTCCCACCACTGTATGATAACCACCTTTGCCAGTAAGGCAGTTTATCAGTACATTTCAACTTCTGTGCAAAAGATCTTTAAATTAGCTTGAATTACTGACACAGGCTGCCAGATTTTGCAGTGAAACAGCTAGAAGGTGCTACAAATTGTCTTCTGTGCCCAGGTCCTGCTGAGTGGAAGCATTCACTTCCACAAAGAGAGAGCAAAAAAGCTAGGGAACAATAATACCTTGACAGCTATTTGCCTAGAAAATGCATGCCAGAGATTTCTAGGGTGTTCTATAAACATGTTAGTTTTATTAGTTTTCCAGGAATATATCCGATCTCTCTGTTCAATGTTTTGACAATTAGTACTGGTTTTTGGAAGTTGTCTCCTTTTTTGTGCATGTCTATGTTAACACAGTAGTCCCTGTGCCAAATGGTACACTCAAACTGTACCAGAGCAGTTTAAATAGTGCAACATTTCTACCAAAAAAGCTTGAAAAAATGTGAATTTATCAAGTATTTATCAAGAACAATAAACTGCTAACAGAATCTAATAGTATAATTATTTCGTGTACAATAGCTCCCTTTCTTGTACATGAGTAATTTTGTTGTTAGACACAAGACAAAGTATGTTTGAGGCAGATACAGAATTGATTGATATAAGCAGTAGTTGTGAACTTTCTTATGAGGAATTTTGTGTGTTCATTTTCATACTCTCATTTTTTGTATTCTGTTTTCTTGATCTATTCATTAAAAAGTCCAACATATGCACATAGAAAGCAATTGTAGGGGAGCTTATTATGTGGCAAAATAAATGGTCTTGTGGTGATTAGATTTGTAAAGCGATTCTGCATTCTTTCTCTTTGTGGTGACAAACATAGTCTTTTTATGGTACCTCCATTGCAAGGCAAACTATTAAAATTCATAGGGTTGAAGAACAGTGCTTGGGGGCTGCAAATATTCCCTGATTCAGACCCTTTATAACCAGATTTTCTCTGGGTTATGGGTTATAGTTTTGTAACATAGTAGTTCTTAAAATGCATTCATACATTAAATTTGGGGTTCATGTGCAGAATGTTAAATAGCTGGAAGCTGTTGTTCAATGAGAACAAACGCAGTGTTTTACATAACAACTGCCTGTGCAGGGTAAACTGCCATTTCTCACACTCTGGAATGAGATGACATGGGCAAGCAGCTTGAAATAACTTACAGTCAAGGCAGGCTGCAATATTACTAGTGCAGAATCACAGAATATGCAAAGTTGGAAGGGACCCTTAACAGTTTTGATAGAAATTTTAATTATTTTTAAAAAATAGAATATATAGATATAAAGAATTGCTGATACCTAGCACTGAGAAGGTATGTGATTTATGGATGCATAAATGTATAAATATTTCAGTTTAGTGCTCTAGTTGTGGCAATGTGAAGATTTTAATAAAATAAGTATGTAAGATAGCAGTGAATTTCCAGATATTTTGCTCTAAAATGTGTTTCTTTTCAAATCTCTTTCAGGCATATGTGGTATTTGTCTCTACATTAGGAGCACAGTGGCTTGAAAGGAATTTCTCTGCCTTCCTAGCCCATATTCTAGATCTTGTGTCTCAGTCTCACCCTAAGGCTATTCAGAGTCCGATGGATGCTATCGGCTGTCGCCGCTGTGTTTCATTCATCCTTCGAGCTACAGTAGGAGGCCTGCTCGGGGAAAAGGCTCAGATTGCAGCTGCCAAGGAGATTTGTCAGGCCATCTGGAAACTGAAGAAAGTTGTAGGTATGGGTATAACAAGATTATCCATTCTGGCCTCTGTTTTTCCTTTTTTAAGTGATTGTCCAACTACCTAATCCAGAGTCGGCAGAAATAGAGTATATAGTGCTGATTTATTACCATGATAATGTACAGGCCTTTTGATGATGGGCAGCTTTGGTTTTTATCTTGGGCTGGTTATTTGCTTGTGTGTGTGTTCGTTTTTGTACCTGTGTACCCCCACAGGTATATACAGATTTTTTAACACTCCAGTCCAGCAAATGTAATTTTAACCATTAACAAATGAAATAATTGCCGTAATAGTATACAGACAGTACTGTAAAGTAAGTTAGGTTAACAGATAGTGCATGCCTAGTCAGATCCTGCCCTCCTGTTCAGAGTAGTTGGCACTACTGATGGTTCAAAAAAAGAGGTATTTGTTCCTAAATGACAAATGAGCATTTCTCCTGGACAAAACAGATCTCCTGCATGATAAGGTCTTGTACACTGCTTCCAGAAAAAGCCTCTGATCTTCCACTGTTGTCCTTCTGGAGGAGAAGAAAGAGAATCCTAGACATAGCCTGTTGTCCTCTGGTGTACAGCTGCATGTTGCATCTGATTTAAATATCTAAATGTTTTATGGCTAAACAGACCTAATGATTTGTGTCTCAAAAGATAAACTTTCAAAAAGCATCATATATTTCCCTTCTTCTTCATTCTGTGTCTCTGCCTTCTCGCTTGCTCTTGCAAGATTTCATTCTTTTCTTTTCTTTCTTTTTTCCTACCATGCAGTAAGAAGGCAAATTGTATCAAAGTATCTTCTTCAAGTTTCTTTGGGTGGGGAAGACTGTAGCACTCTTCTTGCTAGCTACTGTTCCCCATCATGTAAAGATAAGCAATTTGGTATTTTCCATTTATCCACACTCTTGCTCTCACAGGTGTTACTACGCTATCCTTTCAGTAAAAGAAATGTGCTTGTCTCAGTGAAGGTAACCCTTTGTGAAAACCATAATAAAAATGGTAATGGTAAAAGCTCATTTAGTAATATAAACAACTTCTCTTGGCAAAAGCTTTTCTCCCATCTGTTTGTTTGATTTTGGTAATGATTTCATGGTGATTTTCCTGTATTGTGTTATCAGATGCTGCAATGAGTGACAGTAACTTGGAAACAAAAATTAATACAACAGATGTAACAGCAAGTCAGCATGTGCTTGTGTGTGCACTTCAGGAACTTGGAAGTCTCATTCATGGCTTAGGAACTACAGCAGCACCATTACTGCAAGACTCCAGTACAGGTAGAAGCTCTGAATTATTTTGTGAACCAGAGTATAAATTAAATTTATATTTATTTGTTCACTGTGATCTTCTTTGATTTCTTATGGCTATTCTTCTGGTGCTCAGTCTCCTAACCAGTATCCTCCATAGTTCTTGTATTAGTTTCTGTTTTCTTCCAGTAAACTTAAAAAAAGCTGGGGGAAGGAGGGAAAGTTGACTGCCTTACATACTGTAGAAAATTTCAGACGCTGGCCAAAGAGTTCTGTATCTTTCCTAACCTGTTTTAATAAAACAGATTGAGCTGGGGACCTTCATTGTTCTCATTTAGCTGCATCTATGGCATGGATTTCTGCTTCCTTATAGAAGCTTACTGATATTTTCTGTGCATGTTGGGGGATAACTGTGCAATGTGTTAGGTTTTCTCATAGTGTTACTTTTTCATCCAGGATAAATTTTTCTAAAAGGAACTTTATTATTTCAATTCATTTCAATTAATTAAAAAAAAAACAAACTTTCTCAAGAGAAGTATAGAAATTGGATCATCTTACGTTTGCCAGTCCCATGTATACGTTTTTGCTTGTTTGACAATCTGCTTGCCTCTTTCTTAAGTGTGTTTATGTATTTTTTTTTTCAAGGTGTTCTGGAAGCAGTAATTGCTATAATTCTTCATCCCAGCATTTCAGTTAGACTGACAGCAGCTTGGTGTTTGCGCTGTATTGCAGTGGCAGTGCCCTCTTACGTGTCCCTGCTGTTGGATCGTTGCATTGAGCGTCTCAGTGCATTGAAATCCTGCCCAGAAGCAGTAACTGGCTATAGTTTTGCTGTTGCTGCTTTGCTGGGTGCAGTAAAACATTGTCCTTTAGGAATTCCACATGGAAAAGGGAAGGTATGGTCTGAATACTTCACATATAGGCTGTTCTTATATTTTTTTGTAGTGGTATTTGCATGTTTTCTTTGTGACGTGATCACAATACCCAGGGATACTGATGAGGTACTGTTTCCTCAAGAAGAAGACTTTGAAGCTTACCATGACCCAAAAATGCATGTGTTTTTCTCACATGTATCAGGAGCAGAATTTCCTGTTTCTTGGGAATGATTCTCAAGTGTACAGGTTGATCAGTCTTACAGCAATAACCGCAACTATGTATTATTTTGAAAATCTTTGGTCAAGTCCAACAGATACACATTTTTATTTTGTTTTACAGCATATAACAGAAATCAGCTTCTTGCATTAACTCAGCCTAAGATGCCAATCTCCTCACTAGTGCAGATATAAGATGCTGTGCTCTGAAGTTTTAAGGATATGCAGCTGTAGAAATAAGGACTGGGGGAAGGAGCTGTTTCCACCCTAATGGGAACTTTATCCGCGGAATTACTCATGTTTGGAAAACTATGGCAGATCACAAATGTCAACACTGTGACAAAAAATGCTAATTTTTTGCACAATGTAGAAACTTACATTCTTTCCTCTGAAAGTAACTGTTTCAACGTCAGTGGACATTAAGAACATTCTGGACATTCAGCATCCTGAGTGATGAACTTTCTCTTGTAATTGCTGAAAGATCATGCAGAGAGAACAAAATTAGTGTTATTTTCCCATTTATATAGATGAGATGTGCCATTCAAATGCTATGCACCTAAGCAGAAATGAAGTTTCTGTTTAACAGAGAAATGTAATTCTTAACAAAGATTTCTTTTAGAGGCATATAATAGGATGAAATAGGGCTAGGGAGGACGTATGGGAGGGCACAAAAAAAAAAAAAGAATGGGAGGAACACTGTATTCTGTACTAAGCTGGCAGGGGGAAGAACAGAACAGTTGACAAAAGCCCTTTTCTGCTCTCTGCTAGGAACACTGCCAGATTCCAGAGTAGCTCTTCTGAGGAGCAGATAGAGACCAGTGTTAAATAGAGCAGTTTTGAGAAGGAAATATCGAAACATAGACAATAGTGATCTGTAGAGAATCTGTTTTATATTAATGGATTATCATTTGAGGGGGCAATTAGTGTAAAGAAAAGAAAATAATTAGTGAGTTTAAATATATTTAACATTCAGTCCTATTGCTTATAATTCAGTTTTAAAAAATCCTTCAAATATAAGGCATTCCTCCTACTACACAGAGAAAAAGTGTCAGAAACCATTAAATTACATCCTTTCTAGCATGTATTCTTTACAGTTAGTTTAAGTATACTAAGTTTTTAGTGATTTTCAGTAGTATAATTTTAAAAAGGTACTGTTTTATTTTAGAATAAAATGTATTAACTCTATCAGGAATCTGTACAAATACGTTTCTTCTTTTACAACCACCTGGTAGCATTATGGAGTTGGGGAAACTGATACTTTCAGATTGGAAAAAAGACTTCAGATGAAGTTTTAGAAGTGTAAAAATCTCAAATGTTCGTGAAACAAACTTTCATGTGCAACCTTTCATGACATTTTAAATGTGAAAATAATTATATATGGATGTTTTCTATACTGAAGCTTTTTAATGATACTTTTGATAATGACACTTCTTACTTGGAAGTAGTTACTTACTACTTACTTATGAGTATTTTGTTTTGGAGACTAGACCTAATGCAAGTTGTAAGATTTTTTTAGCATCTGTGGACCATAATTGGAGCAAATTACATGCAACATGCTTATAGCATTTGTAGCCATGCTGTGGTAATTGTGCATGGACACAGGGGTGTTCCTCCATGGAAGTTGCTGGTACCTTTTGGTAACAAGCAGAGTCACCTTGCATTTAGCACCTAGCGGACACATGCAATTATTCTGGAGCAGTTAAAATAGGGTTAATTCTAACTATACCATTTTAATTTATTTGTCAGTCATACCATTTGTTGATTAGAGAAATGGTCAGAGAGAATGATAGACTTTATTCTGAAACAAGGATAAAAAGATAATTAATTATTCTGAGCTGTAATTCATAGATGTCATGCATACATTGTGACAAACATAGAATATCAGAACATTTCTATCCTTCCAATGCATGTTCCTGTGGAAATTATCAGTTGTCATTTTACTGCTGATGAAAGAGAGTGTACAAAGCAGTGAAGGAACTTACCTAGTACTCTAGAGAAGTGCTGAAGCCATCCCGGATGAGTACTGAAGTCAGGAATTGCAACTTCATGAGCCTGAGTTTGCCCTAGTGTAAGAGGAAAATGGCATTCTTCCTCTGGGAACAAGAGAACAGGATTAGGTATTATATCAAATAGTATTGAAAAAAATATTAGTAGTTACCAAAATGTAACTCTGTTTTTCTCTTTTACGTTGAAGGTAATCATGACAGTAGCAGAGGATTTGTTGTGTTCTGCTTCTCAGAACAGTCGCATTGCACTGCAGCGAATGCAGGCTGGATGGCTCTTGATAGCTGCTCTCATGGCATTAGGTAGTAGCTTTCTACAATTTTTCTTAGTCTGCATTAAGGTGTTCTGTCTCTGATTTTTAGTTTGAGGTTTTGTCTAATTTACTGCTGCAAAATAATTTTAAAACCCCCAAATGCTGGAATATTTAGAAAAACTTTCTGAGATAAAAATATTATTTCAAATTTGCTATTGGTTCATTGGGAGCACTGTCTGAAAAATAGTGATTGGAGTGGTACTGCTATTAATTATATGTAGATAATAAATTTTTAAGTGAATCTAACCAAATATCCTAGTGGTCATGAAGAATTTTAAAATATTCGTCACAGCAAAAAATGAGCTAATAATTTGTATGTCCCTCTTGTCAGGCATTTGAAATCTTACTGAACTTTCTAAGATGTTTTAATGATCAGACTGTGATCAGTAAATTGCTAATCAAGAATGTATTTTATTGATTTTGGTCATATTTTTAATATGTTTTCATATGTTTTCAGGTATTACTTCTACCCAAAATCTCCTTTGTTTATGTTATTTATATTTAATTAACCTAAAACAAATGTTTGCTTTTCTGAACATCACTATTGGTACTTGCATCTCTTTTATACTGGTGATCCACAGGGACTGTACTTTATAAAACAGAGATTGTAGTTGGTTTGGTAACATACTAGTAAATGTGTTAATGGGTATTAGTTATATATGAAAACGAAGTACTGAAACAGTAAATACTTGGGAAATTACATATGAGAAGGCTGGGAAAATAGCATATGGTTTTGTTCACTCCTGTAAAGCTTTTGTGAACACAAAAAAAGAAAAAAGAAGGAAAGAAAATTTAATTTCATTAATCCTTGCATTGGCCGGACAACTGCCAATATTTACAGGTCCTGCAGTTGTCCAACATCATCTCCCACGGGTGCTCTTGCTATGGAAGTGCATCTTTCCATCATCTCCTAAAGACCTAGAAACGGAGAAGACACGAGGAGATGCATTTACCTGGCAGGTAACACTGGAAGGTCGTGCTGGTGCCCTCTGTGGTAAGCAGGATTTAATGTCTTTCTCCGCATATTCATAATTGGGCTCTTAGTTAATTTTCCTTCTAAAAGAACAAGGACGCTTCATAATGATTTTTTTTTTCACTAGATGGTAAAGGCTATATTCAGTCTCCAACATACATGCTTGTGTATATCAGTATTTACCTATAAATATATGTTTCATTTTTATGGGAAAAAACCAAAACCAAATAACAAACCAAAAAGACAAAAAATCCAAACATTCCCCCCTAAAAAACCAAACAGACCAACAAAAAAAAAAACAAAACACAAAACCAAGAGAGTTTTTCCTCTCCTTCTTCTAATCAGTTGATTTTAAGCAATAAATGGTAGTCAGGGAGGTTGCCTCTCTTGTTTAGCAAACAAATCACAATAAGAACTGAAGATCCAAAGCAGGGTATGTTCTGTTGTTTATACAGTCTATTATTTGGAAAATAGTGGTTCTGTTTCCTACCAGTCACTTACAATAATCAGAATAGAATTGGTGAGTCATTCAAACATGTTTGTAAAAGTGGAAGAACTTGGGTGAAAATTACGAATAGGTAGTTGCAATTCTCAGCCAGGAAAGAGCTTTGAATGTGGCTGCTCTCTGGTAGGTTGCAATTTTTTTATCATGAAATACTGTGAATTTGGGTTTCCAAGAAATTGCCCCAGTGATCTTCAAATACTTAACATGTTTCAGTCTTGTATTCTATAGCACTAAAGGGTACTTTGCTTTCTGGAAATGTGAACCCTGGTATAGAAAGCACCCCTCTCTCTCTCTCGCTATTAAGATACATCATGAAGTGTGGAATTCAATAGTAATTTCATTTTAGAAGTACCTAACAATTAACCTGTAAATAGTTTTTCTTTAGAAAATAGGTATTTAATATGGCAGATTCTCTAGGCACTTTCGGAAATTAAATTCAAGTTTAGTTTTCTGTAAATTATATACATATTAATTGCTTTCTAGAGTACAGTAATTGAACTAAATTTTAATGGAAAACTAAAAAGTAAGCAGTAGGTCACTTGATTGTTCTGCTATTTTATTATTATTATGGAATTATCATGAAATTGAGTTACACACCATCACTTAGTTCATAATTGCATTTATGTATGCAGTTAAAAGTCAGGATATGAATGTCCAAGCTGAGACACTAAAACAGTGTATCTGACTTTTTTTGCTTCTACTTTTTTATATTATTAGTGATGTAGTAATGTATTTTTTTTTCCTTTGCTAATGTGATTTTTCTTTTCAACATATCACACACTAAGTAAATTGAAATCCAATTCCTTTTCTAGCTATTAAAAGCTTTGTTTCCCACTGTGCTGGTCTTCTTACGGATGAAGTTGTTCAGAGACTTCTTCCTCCTCTCCCAAGTGCTGTCGATTTATTGACAGAGTAAGTGTGTGTATAAAACTGTTATTTGAAAAGCTAGAGTAATCTGTATTTGATAAGTGAAAATTTTAAAGAACTTTCTTTTCAAGGGACAAAAATCAGACTTTATGTGTTTGCAGATTCCAGTGTCATATAGAAAATCTAAGGAAGGCTTTCTTGTAAGGATTTTTAAAGTTAGTTTTTATATACTGCTTTTTAAATTAAACATACACATTTGCATTTATATACCATTATTTTTAATTAAAATAAGTAACAAAGTTCAAGAATATGCCTAGAAAAACATCTTTTAGTCATGGATATTTTAAATTTCATATCTAAGCTGGAAAGGGTGTCATTAAACTTTTGTCTTTTGAGTATAGAACAATTTAATGCATTTGGGTTCTAAGCTCTAACTTACAGAAATATATCCACAAAAGTTTCTTGTCATAAATATAGCTACATACAAAGGAAATAGCTTGTTTATTTCTCTAGTATTAAGTGAACATAATGCTTGGAAATGGACACCAGTCATTCTGTCAGGACATGTGAAATAAATTGGTTACCTTTTACTATTAATTATGCAAATCAAAATGTACTTCTAATATGTATAGATTTTGAAAGTATTCAGTAGTGTGGTACAAATGAAATGGGGTGTTCCATAAAACTTTAAGTCCCCACTATCTCTGACGTGCTTTTTATTTTAAGGCTTTCTTCAATATACAAATCATATGGAAATTGCTTAAAAACACCATCAACGGTTTACAGACAGAAACTTTATGAATTACTAGCAGTATTGCCCCCAAAGGCCTACGAAGGTACGTATTTCCATACAAGGAGAAATCCATTAAAGATACTGTGGGCTCATTTTAAAGTTTTTGTAAAACATGTATTCAGCAAAAGTTAGTTCCACCTTTTCTAAAAACAAATTTTATTCCCTCTATTTAGTTTTGATGAATTGCAGCAAAGTCACTGTGGTTTTGAAAAGCTAGTGTTCATGATCTTTTTTCCCTTCTAGTACCAATACAGACCTCTGTTACAAATAGATCTTTTTGCTCTACTTTTGGTTGAAATTTGAAGTTAGACAGTGTTTCAATTTCGAACTAGTTGGAAAATTTATTTTCTTTTATGCCTGTTTTATTTTTCCATTAAATCATAATTCCCAAAGGTGTAACTTGAGCTTTAGGTAATTGCATATAGACCATTGAAAGAATTCAAATTAATTGATTTAACTAAGCATGTATTACAGATATATTAATCTGATCCTGTGCAGGTTGTGGATAAAAGGTTTGTATTTAAAGAACAATCTCAACAAAATCTGGGGATTGACTTTTATAGAAGAACATAACAAAAAGAATCTAGGTCTCTGATTCGTTAACTACACATTGTAGCTGGATGGGTCTAACTTTCAGCAAAAATATTTAATATGTTTGTTGTCTTTAAATAGTTTGCTGTACAGTAGTTTATGGACTGCAGTAAGGAACCATAGTGTTTTTGTCAGCTGTAAAGAGAAGTACAGGGTATTCTTCAGGAGAGAGACAATATGGAGCAACCATGCTCTAAATAGCTGTCCCCTCTGTATCTTGGAGTGAATCCTTATTCAAATAATCTGCTCCATCTAGTGGTAACTGCCAAGAGAATTAGGACAAATCCCTGACCTGTGCCTTAAGCTGTTGTCAAGTTAGAAGCCTTTATATAATGAAGCACAGTGTATAATAATCACTTGTGACTGAAATTTACACCTCCACCCCTGAGAGCAAGTTATTCCTTTTGTTCTTGTATTACAGGAGCGACATGTTACAGAATACAAATATTTGGGTATGGCTGGGTTTGGCAGTTTCTTGGTGTGTTTGAGATTGTTGCATATGTTCTAACTTCATTGAAAATACACAGTGTTTTACAGTGTGACCTGCAAAATGTACCTCTTGTGAGAGAGCAGCCTAGCTGCTCTAGAGGATGCTGCATTCTAGTCAAATAAATAAAGAAAAAGCTTGAAAAGTTTGTTATAAATAAGTGAGCACCATGCTGAAATCTTGAAAATAGCCTTAGTGTCAAAACAGGTGTAGTCTCAGAGGTGTCCACTTGTATAATACAGCAGTGTGAGAGTGTGGAAGGAATGGCAATGCATTGCCAGAACTTATTTTTATATATCTTAACATATAGGTATGCATCATTTAAAATGCAGTGAAAAGTTTCTAAGGTAAAGTTTGAAACAAGTACCATTCTTTCCATATTATTTGGATATGTATGATAGCTTCACCCAGAAATTGTATGTCTGCAAATACTGGGAATTTTAAAAATAAATTGTTTGGGGAAACAATATCACTATGGAACTCAGGATGGTTTTTTCAATGTCTAAATTTAGTCAGTATAAATAGGAACAATATTAGGAGTACTCTTGTGTTGCACACCAGGTCTCATTTTACATGGCTCAGAGTGTCACATTGATTGAGAAGCTTTCACCAGTTCATGGTTTAATTTCTTTTGTGTTTGTTTGCTTCAGCCCAGATAGTTAGCCAGATGATAGAAATCTGTAAGTTGTTTCTTTTTGAGAAAATTGATGATGGAAACATTCACCAGGAGTTGTAACTCAAGCTTTTAGTATTTGTAAATAATGTACAAAACTGTTTTTCTTTAGTATAAGAGTACTAAAGAAAGCTAGGACAATGAGGAACAAAACAAAATAGCCAGGAAAATAAACAGTTGAAAACAGACTATTCATATACCCAAGTTTCTTTGTCAATGCATGCCTTTAGATTTCTGAGGCCTGAGATATTATAACTTGCTTAGGCTTTGCTTGGTCTTTTCCTGCTTACTTTCTGCCTCTTTGATGTTTCTTTTACTGCTTTCTGTCATCACTAAGAATCACATCTGCTGAAACAGCAGAATTTTACAAAGTTTTACCATGAATGTACATGAATCATAATTGATTCTTTGCATTATTTCAGCAGTGACAGATATGAGAAGGACATACTAGGTAAACTTGAACATCAGTGAAATACATTTAGCATGTTTAAGTTGCTGTCTTCCATTGTGTATGAATGGATAAGACTTGTCTGATCCGAAGTATGAACTTGTTAAGCTGAGGAAAGCTGATGCTAAGATGACAAATCATATTTGTGATCGTTTTCATGGGTCATTAGTTTTGGATTATAATGTGCTCATGTTTTCAAGGCTAAACATTTATTTCTTGTGAGTTAATATAAGGATTTTTATATTGTCCAAATATAAAATTTCACAAAAATAATTTCAGTAGCTTGAATTCTATTAGATGGGATGTTTTCTGTTGTCTGAAATTAATATGTTTTGTCAGACAACTCATTAGGGTTCTTTTCTTCAGCTTTTTATGCTTGTTATGTTCCACTGTTTAAACCATAAAATTGAATACAGGCATTCACTTCTCTTTCTTAATAGGATGAGATGAATAGCTAGAATGCTGAAACAGCATTCTGGCTTAAAATTTTGAACTGCTTTGCATAGGGGTTATATTGTTTGAAGTGCTGAGGATTGCCAACTGTCTGGGATTAAAATAAACCTTTATTTGGTTAAAAAATGCTGGGTATCTCCCTGAATTTTTACTTCAAAAGCTGGTATTTTTCATAGGAAGGGGATTTTTAAAAGACATTCTTGTCATGATGAGTAATAATGAGCGAACAGTTTCTAGTTGTTAACTATCATAGTTTTTTTAAAAGGCTCAGCTTCTATTCCTTTCACACATTATCTGTGCACCTTGCAATATATTTGATAGTGGAAACATTTTGCATTTAGATCTGAGTAAAGTATTTTGGAAAAATTACATGCTTGCTTAATGAGTCTGGGAGGCAGGCAAAGCAGCAGATGCCTGCAGAGGAGACAGGCTGATAGAGCTGGGAGTTTCACAGGTAGGGCAGAGAAAGTCAGCTTCTCAGAAGAGATTCTGTTTCCAGGAAGGCTTAGGTAGCTGGTTGCAGCTGCCAGCTCTAACTGTGCTAATAACTCTGCTTGTTCTCATGAGGTGCTGAAAACTTTGTTGTCTCATTTTTTGGAACTTCTATGTGTTGAAAAATTATAAGCAATGCAAACATGTAATTGTGTGATCGGCTAACAACAAAAACTGAATGCAAGGAATTGGAAATGTGGTATTAAGTGCCTGTTTCTCCCCCCTCCCCACTTCTTAGTGCTGGTAATTCCCAATTCATGAGGATTTGACTTTTCCATTTTAATGCTCTGGACGTAAATTCTTACGTAGTATTTGTATAAAGACTGAGTACTTTCTTTAAGATCAGTTCTGCAGTGTTTTTCAACACAATTACAAACCAGTCCTTTCTCATCACATATGATTCAGCACTGGAAGTGTTCTCTCACTACAAAGATTATTTTAGTGACCTAAATAGTCTGACTCAAAATGCCCAGTGTTGTTTTTGTATTATGTACAACCTTCTCAGTATTAGTATGTGCAAAAATATGTGGGAGTTTTAACTGCCAATGAAATTTATCATAATGTAACCTACAATAAAATCCTGCTTTGGTTTTTGCATGCAAACTCCTAAAATAGGAGACTGCATTCATCAGCTTTTGCTTATTTAGCAAACCTATGGATGTTTTAAATTACTTCTGCTTGCTAAGTTCAAGTATTCCTTTGTGATTACGTAATACATTCCACAGCATTAACTTTCAGGAAATAGAAGAAAATATGTGTGTGTTCATAACTGCCATTTCTCCTCTACTTTATGAGGAAATATAACCAATTTACTAGCTTGTCAGTTGTATGGCATTATGCCTTCTGTAAAGAAAAATGTCTGTTTTTCAGCTTGTAGATTGCTGTGGGTGCTTAACTTGCTTATGTCAGGTTCTGCTCTGTGGTTTCCGATCTTAGAGCCTTCTCTAATTAACTCTTTGTGGACTAAAGAGAAATGTCACATGGATGTTGTTATTTCGGTATAAATATATCTCTCCCAAAGTTGCTTGTGGCAAGTAACTAACCAATAGTTTTGAATTTTTTTTTCTTTAATTTAAAGGAAACTTCAGTGCTGTTCTAAAAGAGTTAGTGACTGACTTGACTGTCACAGATAGCCAGATTGATGCCTCTGCGTTCTTGCTTCCATCCCTTTGTCATGAGAACGATCTCCTTTTACTTGGACCCTTACTGCAGGAGACTGACCACCGATTTATTGAAGAGCAGGTAATTTTTGTTCTATTATAAAGGTATTCATGTATTTTCATACAGTTGTAGTTATCTAGGTGAGTGCTCATTTAGACTTGGTCAAAAATATGATTATCACTTTTTCCTTCTTACAGCTCCTTTTAGGTAATAGCATAGCTGGTGGCAGCCTGGAGTATGACCCTTACTCAATTTATGAGAAATTTGCAAAAGGGGATTCAGTACCTAAACCACTACCTCCTGCATTATCTGTTATCTGTGCAGCAACTCGACTTTTTGGAGTTATGTTTTCCCACATAACAGAATCTCACAGGTAAAGTAGTAACTGTAACTGCTGGGAAATTTAGGAGATGTTGTAAGATGGTCACAGTGTCTGACATTGGATGCAGAAGAAATCAGTTCTGAAAAAATAATGAATTGCATAAGTGGAAACTGTAAACCATCTGAATACCATAATTCAGACCATCAAATTATCGGACTTTTCGCTTTAAAGTTACTGACAGCAAAAAGGCACATCCAGTGAGAGGTTACTGTCATAGCAAATCTGTGGACCCAGAAAAATAAAGTTTTGTTTTGATAGCCACATCAAAGTGGAAGCTATTTTGAGAGCTATTACACAATTTCTGTGGTGCTTAATACACAATACATTCAATATTAAAAGTGGATGGGGAGAAACAAGAGTGTGTGTCTCAATGCAGTTCTGTCAAGGTACAAGAATGCTTGAAAGAGATCAACAACTTCTTTTGGGTTTTTGTCGATGTATTTTCTTTCTGCATACATGGCATTTTGGTTTGTTTTGCATTTATAAGCACAATGATTGCTAAGGCATAAAATTTCTGAAGATTTTTCATGCAGTTGCTGCTTCTGTGTGCTTTTCTGTGGTAATATTTTTGAATGCAGCTTTAGAGCAGGTGAATTATTTTAAAATTAAATAGCTTTATATTTTAAAGCCTGCTATAGTTAGACCTCAACCGTTAGATCATGATCATTGTAGCTGGTGATGGTTTTATAGTTTCCTGTGTGGGATAAATGCTTAGTCTTGAGGAGTCCTGAGTCTTGATGTCTTCACAACTTTGAATGCTTGGGGTTTAGTGTAGGTTCCAGGCAGCTGTTTGTATATGAGAGTACCTGCTAATAAAATTGCCTAATGATTTATTTGTTCTTCTGACATGTCTTTATTTCTTTATTCTGTCTTCATTGACTGCTTTTATTGTGAATTTTTTCCTTTGTTTTTTTTTTTTTTTCCCCATCTGTCACCAGCTTGTTGGTGGGTTTGTTTCTCAAGACCTGAATTAATTGCTGCAGATAAATGCATTTTCATTTTCTTTTTCCTTGGCCTCCTCCTTTCTCAATTTTTAGTCAAAATGCATTATTCCTACACATAGTTCCTTTTAATAATGTTTCTTCAGTGTTACATGGATATAAGTGATTATCTGTGAATACATATAAGGGAACAAATGTAAAAAATTCATGTTCTTATATGGAAGTTCATATTCTAATATGGAATACACAATTTTTTTTGTAGTAGATGGGGATGCCCATCAAAGGAAAATGCTCAAGGGTTAATTGATTTATTTCCTTAATTTTCAATTATGTGGTTTCTTTTCTGATTTTGTTTAAGGCTCCAGGTGTTAGAACAGTTGTTGAATTCCATAAAGCAAACAAAAGGATCTCGACAACAAATCGTGCAACTACATGTTGTGTCAGCTTTTTCTACTTCCTTAAAGGTAAATCTGCTTGCTCTCTCTCTTTCTTTCCTTTGTTTCCTCTCCTTTGTTTCTCTCTCTCTGTTACTAAACCATAGCATCTCTTGGTTCAAATAGATCAACTGCTGTGGTTTAAACCCAGCCACACAGCCACTCACTCACTCCCTCCACAGTGGCATGGTGGAAAGAATTGCAAGAATAAAAGTGAGAAAACTCCTGGGTTGAGATAAAGACAGTTTAACAGGGAAAGCAAAAACCGTGCTCACAAGGAAATATAAACAAGGAATTAATTTCCCACTTCCCATCAGCAGGCAGGTGTTTAGCTGTTTCCAAGAAAGCAGGGCTTTATCATTCGTAACAGTCACTTGGGAAGACAAAACACCATCACACCACACATTATCTTGCCTCCTCCCAGCTTTATGTGCTGAGCATGATTCCATGCTAAAGGAAGAGCTGCTGTTCGAGCATTCTCACACTATTCAAGGAATTGCACACAGACCACCTGAGACCTTAACTACTGTGACAGGAGGCCCTTTGCAACAGGCAGCCCCAGTGAGCAGACGCATGTCCCCTTTGTTTCGTCATTGTCACATACGTTCACTCTCTGGTGTGCTTCCTCCTTCTTCCAGCTTGACTCTGGATTTCCCGTAGAAGTGTGTCAGGCATCAGATTTATAAAACCAAGTGATTTAGTAGAGTTGTACAGCAGCAGTTTAGCTCAAGCTGGGTGCCTCTGGAGAAGTACTCAGAACAAAAATCCCTAGGCAATTATACGCTGATGGTTTATGCACCTACCCTTCATATGCTCTTTACTTGCCTTGCACATGTCTCTGGGTCCAACAGTGATTTTTGGTAAATGGTCTTCTTAATATGTTATTGGGTTCTTTGCCTCTGTCTGTGCAGGTAGGTGGTTCTTGAGGAATTGCAGCTTCTGTTGTCCTGATCATCTGGTTTTCATTTCTGATGCATCTGCTCTCTGGCAGAGCACAGAAAACAAAAAAGCCCTAGATGTACGATAACCATTACCTAGCAACAATTAAAACATCAGTGTGTTATCAATGTTCCTGTACTAAAGACAAAACACAGCATTGTACCAGCTACTAGGCAAATTACTCAGAAGATTAACTCCATTCCAGATTTCTCTAGATACAAATTCAGAGCTATGGGCCCAAGGCTTCATCTAAGTCACCTGCTCATGTTGAGCCAGTAAAACTGAGCAAACAACATCCTAAACCACGGAGTATTTTACCTCTATGTAACTCATTCTACGTAAAACTTACTTATGCTAAATAATTATCTCTTGCCGGCCATGTGATATGGAATCTCCCTCTGGTCTGTTGGGGTCAATTATCCCAGCTGTGTTTCCTCCCAGTTCCTTGTGCACCCCCATTCCACTCACTGGTGGGGTGGCACAAGGAGCAGAAAAGGCCTTAGCTCTTTATAAGCACTGCTCAGCAATAAAACATCTCAGTATTGTCAACCCTGTGCTCAGTACAAATCCAAAACATGGCACCATGCTAGCTACTGTGAAGAAAATTAACTCTACCCCAGTCCAAACCAGCACAATACACAGAAATCTTTGTTTGGATTAACAATCAAGGTGATTGTTTTGTGATATCATAGCTTTCTTGACTGCAAATGAATCACTGTTTAATTTTCCCCCTTTTTAATATTAGTTTTATGGAAACCTGTTCTAGTACACTCTAGTGTACTAGCATCCATACTAGTGTCATTCAAATAAGAGAGAGAGAAAAAAATTCTGTTTGTATCATTTCTGTCTATGTCACTGTCTTCTGTATTTCTTACTGTATAAATAAAAAAGTAACAATTGGTAAAATAAAGTTTTCTCATAATTATCTGCTGTTTGTTTGTTGTCCCTGATGCTTTATTTGTGTATTTCTTGTTCATGTGCATTTTCATTCTTCTCTTCTCAGGCAAATGTTTTGGACTGAGATTTTTTTTTGTGTGTTATTCTGTTCTCACTGGTTTTCTTCTTGATATTATTTCTTGAATTTTATGCTAATGTGGTGGTTTATCTGGTTCTACTGCAATCTGTCCAGTATTTCCTGAAATCATAAGGCTGATACTATAATGTTGTGCTGTGATGTACAGTTATGTAGTGTTAAACGTCTGTCATAACAGCAAATTGAAAGAGAGGAATTCCTCAGACAAAGGAGAAGAAAATCAAAATCCAGGTCTTGTTTTTTTTTTGCATGACTGACAGAAAAGCACATCTGATTACTCTTTAACTGTCTAATATATTTAATGTCTATTTTTAGCACTTGTCTAACTGCAAGGGAAGTTTAGGTTCAGAAGAAGTTAGAAGATCTGCCCTGATGTTGGTAATGGGTGCCTTGGAAAGCAGTAATCCACTTCTAAGATGTGCTGCTGCAGAGTGTTTGGCCAGGTTGGCACAGGTGGTTTCTGACAGTGCCTTCACTGCTGGATTAGCGCAAGTCAGTTTTGACAAGTAAGTGCACAGTAAGCATGGAAAGATACTGCTTGAGTTTATAAAAATGTTTGAGAAATATACCTGACACCTGTTATGATAATTTTTAAAAGTTGGTTTCCTTCATGAATTTGATGTCACTTCAGAAATTAACAGGAAAAAGCACTGCCTGAGTTCTGCATGCATTTCTTAGTGTAAGTAAACATGTAGACTTTTAAATTAATTAATTAGGCTGCTGTTTTGGCAACATCATTTAAATGTATCTAAAATTTTTTGGTGCTTTCTTCAGGTAAAGACAATGTATGAATTGAGAATTTTGAGACTATAATAGTGTCCAATAATATTTTTTTTTCTGATTATATACCAGAAATTTCATTTGTAGTTGTGCTTATTACATACTAAGGGTCTTGGTGATTAAACTAACACCTTTCTTTCAATTAATAGGCTAAAATCTGCTAGGGATGTGGTATCAAGGACAGGTCATTCTTTGGCTCTGGGATGTCTGTATAGGTACCTAGGAGGAATAGGTTCTACTCAGCACCTGAATGCATGTGTTGGAATCCTTTATACTTTGTCTCAGGACAGTACTTCTCCTGATGTACAGGTACTTGTCACTTATATAAAAATGTTATGTTACAAATTAACTGAATTGTATTCTGGAGTTTATGGTTCTTTTTCTTGTAAGAATGACACTTCACAACCTTGTAGGCATACCTCACAAGTAATGGCTGGAGCAGCAAAGGCAATTCAGAAGACAGCCCCTGCTCAAAATCCACCTTCGACAAGTTTGATAGCAAGAACTATGATGAGATGTGAGGGGTTCTTATTCAATGATCTCAAAGACTGATAAGGATCACTTCAAAAACAGTATCTGATGTTTTAAGAGTTGATTCATTTCACATTCACCATCTTGACTTTGACTGAATAGTACCTAGGTTTTTTTGGTTTTTGTTGATGAGGGAATTTTTTGGGTTTTATTTGTTTGAGTCAGTCTTTTGTCTCTTTTACAGTGTTACCTTACAGCATATTTTGTTGAAGGGTCATACAGAAAAAAGGGATTTGTAGCCTGAAAGCTGTAGAACTTGGTGGATATACATCCTTGAGTAGGACAAGAAATTTTGAAGACTAATTAATGTTATTTTTCTGTGGCTAAAACTGTTACCTATCAGAATAGCTTTGAGAGACGTTGAATGTATTTAATGTATTTGTCTAAATATCAGTTAAAGAATTTCTAAAGCTTTTTCCACAGTATCTTTGCACAAAGAGGAACTGTTTGTTGACATGAAATAGATGTGGCTGTTGGTGCAAAGTAACTGTGACTACAACAATAGGTTATTTCAAAAACTGTAATATTTTTTCAAAATTCTGTCCTTGCACAAGGAACTGTAAGAAATTTTTTAAATAATAGACTATAATAAAGGAATAATAATCACTGTTAGAGTAATTCTCTATTACATTCAATTTTTTGTTTATTAACAATCACAAATTTTAAATGGTTTCATTGCACAACATACAGTTCTTTGTAAAATATTCAAAATGGCTTACTCAACATCAGATTAATAAAGTTTCTTTGTATAGCTTCTTATTTGTTCCTTTAGAACCTAAAAGTGCAACTTCTATTACACTTCATCACTGAATTTAACCTTTCACTATCAAATTTTTAGAAGGTTCTTATGTATATAATGTATCTCATATAGAGATTACATTACTGCTTCTCTTCTTTTACAGGCATGGGCACTACACTCTCTGTCACTAATAGTAGATCTGGCTGGGCCCTTGTATCATGTGCATGTGGAACCTACCTTATCTCTTGTTCTCATGTTGCTGTTGAGTGTGCCTCCGGCTTACACTGAAGTTCATCAGAGCCTTGGTCGCTGTTTAAATACACTTATTACCACTCTGGGCCCTGAGCTGCAAGGTATGGAGCATGCAATGTGTCAACTTTGTTTGCTCTGGCAACCAAACTGCAAAACATTGAATGTGTGTGATTGCAATTGTAACAAGTAAGCAGCTCTAAGTTTCTTTGCCTAGCTGTAAGACTGTATTTCATAGGCCATGACTTTATGCGATCAAGAAGACATGACTGCTAGTTTTCCAAAAATAGCGTCTCCTGACATAATTTCCTTTGTTTGAACTGGTTCTCTGAGCCTTGCCTTGGGCTGAAATTTCTTACATGAATTTTACATTTTACATTTCTTACATCTTTATAATTTTAACATGAGAACAGAGGGTGTTCGTATTTCAAGAGTTAGGAGCCTGTCTATGTCTTAGTTATGATGCAGACATTTAAAATGTGCATCTAAATCACCAGAGAGCAATGTGATCGCTACTTACAGATATCAAAATATAGCACAGATACAAGGATCATCCTTTAGGAGGAGGAACGTTATGGCTGGCTTGGGAAAAATACAGGTCATCATGTTTATTAAAAATAAATATATGTTTCAAAAACCAAGAAAAAATAACCTTCTTTATTCTGAATATAGGCAGCAGTACAGCAGTGTCAGCCTTAAGAACTTCCTGCCTTTTGGGCTGTGCAGTGATGCAGGATAATCCTGACTGCCTTGTTCAAGCTCAAGCCATCTCTTGCCTTCAGCAGCTTCACATGTTTGCTCCTCGACATGTCAACTTGTCTAACCTTGTAAGCTGCCTCTGTGTGAGTATATATTTACTAGTTTATATACATGTATTTTAAAATTTGTTTGTATTTTCCATAAACACTTAAAAATGCAGAAGTTTCTTTAAGCAGAGAAACTGATCGTTGTGTTGGTGTGAGGTGTTTCATGTTCTCCTACAGGCAAGTATTCTATGTCTTGGTTTTTTACTCAGTTTCTGCTTCCTCTTTGCAAGATGAGCATGTTCAGTAGAAGTTTTGGCCTTCTGACTGCTTGCAAGTGCATTCTGCTGTTCTTATTAGGGCCAGTTCTCTGGTGGGATATACCATTCATTACATCTTTTTGGTGGTTTTTTCCGGGTGGTTTATATTGGCCACTTTTTTCCCCTCTGTTGCTTTTTGTGCCTTGGTTGAAGGATTGAGCTAAACAAATTGTGTGTAGTAATTACTGGGAATTGTTTTGTTTAATTTTGTTTTTTCATGATGCTGAAAAATTGTAGATTTCTGTTTTGTAATTTCTGTAGTATTAATAGTTCAGTGTGCTGACATCTTGGCAGTCAGTATAAAAATTTCTAACACGTTATAGTCAAATCAGGTCTTTGGAAGAAACAAACTGAACTTTTTCAGCCCTATTTGACAAGAGGTGGGGGAGTTTCTTTGTTAGGTGGGGTTTGTTTTGTTTTGATCCAGTATCTCTCTGTCTTTGAATAGCTGCTTTTCTGAAGTACTTAGTTCTATTAAAAAAAAAACAACAAAACCCAAAAAAAAAAATCCCCAAACCAGGATCACTTTCTGGTAGTTATTAGCCTTGGATTTGGGGGGCCTTGGTGGGGGAGGTGGTTGGAGGTTTTTGAGGGTTTGTTTTGGTTTTTTTTAATACTGTCTTGTTTCACTGTCAATCGGAGAGAACCAAAACCCACAGACAGTAAAATGTGGTTGGATTTTGTTTTAATCTCATCTATTTCAGCACAGTACTTATTCACATCTTCCATTGGGTAGCACTTGTGTATCAATCCTAATTATATATTAATTTAGTTTAAGGTTTAGATTCCTTACATTTTCTTTATTTAGTTTGACTAGAAACATGATTGTGGGAGCTAGGAAAAACTGAAGAAGGTTTTTCTGCCCCACACTGTGATACACATGGACATGCTAGTTACAGAAGAGCTGGAATTAATCTGAAGTGTTGTTTTAACATACACTAACAATTATTTTCTTTTTATTGGGTAAAACACAGTTCTTCTTACGTTGATAAAATCACAACAAACCATGTCAGTCATTTTCTTGCTTGGAGGGTGTGGCAGCATTTGGGAGCATTTGTTAAGTCCATGTACAGTCTGCTTCTATCTCTCTACTATATCAAATACCTACTAATAAAGAGTATGTCATGACAAAGTTGTCTTGTCTATATAATATTACTGATTTTTATTATTTTTATAAGTTGTCTCAGAGTACTTCATACAGCAGTTTATGAACTTCATAATACTAAATCAGTCAATTAAGAAACAGGGGTCATGGCTTGAGTGTGTGTGTTCATGCATCTGGGTGTGTTCCCCTCTACCCCAGAAATGACTGTAGGCTTCCTGGGAGAGGAGTCCACCAAATTCAGTGGCCTTATTCTCATGAACTTGTACAACTCAGGCCAATGTTGCTGGCATTGGCAATTCAGTAACGTCGGTATGTCTCTGAAGAGTGTCATAAACAAGGTTTTTTGAATGTGTGCTTTGCTAGTCTGTGAGAAGATAATTGCACAAGCAGAAT
Source organism: Cettia cetti (assembly GCA_013401135.1). Lineage (NCBI taxonomy): Eukaryota > Metazoa > Chordata > Aves > Passeriformes > Sylviidae > Cettia > Cettia cetti. The sequence goes on from VZUI01041040.1 coordinate 58,412, forward strand.
TCTTCATTTTTAAAGCTCAACATCCATCCGTGTAGTTTCCAACTACTAAATCACCATCTCATTAGGGAAGTAGAATAAGTTATTGAATCTGAAATCTGCACTTCACTCTGCTGTTTACTTGCAAGGTGACCCTCAGCTAGTTATTCTTCATGAGTTTAAATGTCTGTAGTTTGGAGAACAAGGTGTGATGGTCTTCCTTTGCCTTGCATTTTGAAGTTGTAAGGGGAAATAGCATGCAAAAGCTAGGCCCTAGATCATGTGGATATTCACCACTGCATTCTTTATTTAGGGAGAAAAACAGGAGAGGCAAAGATTCTGTGGTCAGATGAGTGATCTTTTCCCCCTCCATCCATAAAAACCATGAACTTTCACTCAAAATCTTGAAAACAAATGTGCAAACAATTTTTTTTTTGCTTTTTTTTTTTAGTAGCATTTGAACCCATGCCCCTCTCTACCCTCTTTCCCCAAGGATTCTGTTAAATGTCTGTATCTTCAAACTTGCCTTTTTAAAATTCTCATTCTCCTGCCATTTCCCCTCCTTCCTCTTCACCTCCTCTTTTACCTTCCTCCACTCTCTCATAACCCTCCCTCTCTGCCCTCTCCACTCTCTCCTCCCTCTTAATTTCTTCTTCCCATCATTAGGCATGTAATTTCTTGTGCAGGCTTCTGCAAGCTGCCTCCTCCACCTGTCTTCCCAGTCGCTACAGCATGAGATGGTTCAGATCTCCAGTGTATTTAAACAGTTGAGGTTGTAACTGTGCTAGCGCTAGTAAAACATGACTTAGGCAATGGACACACTGCTTCAATGTTTCATGTTTTGTGGGCTTTTTTTGTTTTGTTTTTATATTGTGTACTTGTGCTTGTCATTATGTCATTATGTAGCTTCTCTTCTTCAGCTTCTGGGAATGTTCCCTGTTTGTCAGTTGGATCTTTCATGGGGCTTCTAACAATAATGCATACCTGTCCTGTTATTTGAATTCTTGGCTCCAGCAGAATACAAATCGTTTGCTTTCAATCATGTCTAAATTTAGCTCTAAAGCTACCTTAGGTGAGAACAGACTTCTAAGGAGCTTATCTATGTAAGCTTATGGTGTAGTATTCCTCATCACAGTGAATTCCAGTTTTCAGCTCTAAGATATTAACAATAAGATCAATATTGAAACACAATGAGTATACAATGTTAATAACTATGCTCTGCTGTTGTCTTGGTATTGTTTAAGTATTAATTTTAGGGGCAGTTGGATTGTAATTTAATTGTGTTCAACATGAAAAATAAGAGAAATGAACTAAGCAAATTAGGCTTTTGGTATGTTTGAGATAAAATTCTGAATTTTATTATATGCTGAACTTACATGTTACAGTCTCCATGTGTGGTTGATATCACTGTGATATCTATTTTGGTTTTGTCATGACTGGTTGTCGTTTGTTTTTGTGCAGGAAATCTTGTTGGATAATTCTGTGTTGGTAGGTCCCTGTGCCTTGTTAATCCTAAACTTTTGCAGTTTGCAGTGGTGTTTTTATTTCATCTTTTATCTTTCTTTTTAACCATTTTAATGTAATTTCTTTTAGCATGTCAAGTGATATTTTATTGTCATCCTAACCAGAGCCTTCCTAACTTTCTGCAGATGGCAGGAATACATTTCATTTATGTGCTTAGTGAGGGATAGTTTTGTTTTTAATGTGTTAAGTACAGAATAGGAACTGTTTGTACATTTTAGTTTTAATGTGATGCTTGCATTTTGTGTCTATCATTTAGTCCTATCCCCTGCTTAGAGTGTGGGAGAATGAGAGAGATGAAAAATGTGCATCTTGTGTTATTTCGGTAGCCTCAGTTGGGCCCTCTGTTTTTTCCCTGTTAAAAATGAGCACGGAATTTATGCATGTCCAACTTGAAGTAGAATGTGTAGCCTGCTTGCATAAATGTTGCATTAAAAGTCTCACTTGTTTCTGAAGTTACAATTAAAGTACCTTGAGACATACCTATTGAGTCAGGTTCTTTTCCTTGTAGAAGAATTATGCAGAGTATATATTTTTGTGTATAATTATGTAATTCTCAGTACTGTAGATTCATGTGCATGCATAGAAATTCCAAAGACAAAGCTTAGTTTTGTTAATCTAACAAAGCTAAAATTCTGTATTGCTTATTCTTTTTGTTCTTAAGTTGCTGTCTTTAAGCATATGCTAATTAATGTATATTAGTCATTTTGACTAACATATACTGGCCTGTAGCTAACAAATGAGGAGCAGAGCCTAACACAAGGTTTTCCTGCAGCAGACACTCAGCTCTATTGATTTTAAGGATGGTAACATCTAAGGGTACACAACTGCTTAATTGTAGAGAACAATTTTTTTTTTTTTTTATGATGACCTAAACTTAATTTAGAAGAAGATGCATAAATATTGGTGTGACCATCTTACCTGACCACACAGCTAGTTTATCATATCTTTAGGATTCCCTTCAGGATTGTCTCAAAGTGAAAGAAGCAAATAAAAATCAAAAATCTCCACTCTAACAAAAAAACCCTTGAGGCTATGTGTTGGGGTTTTTTAAGTGTTTTTCCTTGTTCCAGTAATAGTGAATCTATGATCATGTATTTTCCAGTAAAATAACCCACACACTGGCCTGTTAGTATTAAAATATAATGCTGCTATGAACTTTTCTGCTGGAGACTGCTCAGGAGAGTTGTCCTGTCTCAGTGTCATACATTCACCACTAATCTTCACACTTTTGCTCAACTTCTCTAAAACATAATTTACTGTAAAATGGAGTTTATAATTTTTTTTTTCCAATGAAACTGCAGCAGTGTTCTCTTTGCCCTTTCTTATAAACTTCCTTTCATGCATGGAGTTCTGTTTTACTAAAGCCTGATTGACTCTCTTGCCCTTGGTTTCACTGACATTTCCCTAGTTACATCTGATGATGACTTGCACTGAGTTTTCAAGCCCATTGTATGCATATACCCAGTAGTCAAAGAGTTAGTTGTTCATTGGAACCACGATTCACCTGGTATTGAAATTAATGGCAGGCTTTGTACAATATTGGTTGAGAGGTGGATTCAGCCCCAAACTAATATTGTAAGTTGCCTTTGGAGAGAAAGTGCTAGAAGTACTGATGTGTTTTTTAAAATTGATTACAGGACTTGCAAAACATTTCATTTGGGGGTTTAAAAAAAAAGGTGAGCAGAAAGAGCATCCATTACACGTTTACTGCCTTAACTGTTTTGCCATAGCTGCAAGTGTTCAGAAAGTACCAGCCTTACTGAAGTATTGCCACAGAACTTTGTCAGCCATCTTACTGTACCTTCTTGCATGTTTCAGATGAATCTCTGTAGCTCATACTTACTACTGAGACGTGCAGTGGTAGCTTGCTTACGTCAGATTGTGCAAAGAGAAGCTGCTGAAGTATCAGAATATGCTGTTGCACTAGTGAAAGAGAGCAAAGAAGATTTTACTCCAGGTAATGTTTTGAGGTTTTGTGATCAAAGAACTTGACATATTGACAGTGAATTTAAACACATTTTGCTATGGGTGTGAAGTGTTTTCTACCTCAGTTGTCTATATAATACCAACTTATGATAAAATGAAGAAAATGAGGAAATGTGAGGGGAGTTCCAGGGAAATCTAAGCCTATCTAGCCAGTAGCTGTTGTATTTTTACTAAAAGGTCTGATCACTAGTGATCAGTAGTTCATCCTCATGTACCTTTCTGTGAGTGAGTGGTGTTCAAAATTTATTTCACTTCAGTTTTCAAGTAAAGCTCATTTAGAAGTTTTCAGAAAAGATAGACTAAAGCCATTTTTAACAACTGCTGGTATTTAAATTTTGTAATATTGGTCAAATAAAAATTGGTCATATTAATTTAACAAATTATTTCTGTGTGTTTGGTTTTGTGCTTTTTTGGAGAATAATTTAAATTTCCATTTCAAGTTAAAACACTGGTTTAGAATTACTTTATGAAGTAAGGCAAGTGAAATAATTTTTTTCAGGAACTAGTTGCTGTGGTGATGGTAATGCCGTGAAAATCAGAGTAGGATTCTTCTTTTTTGCTGGGGTAACTTTCTTCCTGTCATTACTATGTTTCTGTAAAAGCTCAACATTCATTTTGTATTCATAAGTTAGCTGTAGTGTTAAAGTGAAAAATATAATTGTTTCAAAAATATTTCAGGGCTAGTAAGTACTTGTTCACAAGATACCTTGTGTGCAACCTTCAGTGGAGTTTCTGTTGTCATTACTGCAGTTTTATGATGTACAGTACTCAGCTCAAAGATTTTGTTCTTAGCAGATGTGAACATCAGAGAAATAGGCCTGGAGGGAGCATTGCTGGGCTTGCTGGACAAAGAATTGGATCCAAGATTGTGCCAAGATATCAAAGAGACTCTGACTCATATGCTTACTTCGATGGCAGTTGAGAAGCTCTCTTTTTGGCTGAAGCTTTGTAAAGATGTTCTTGCTGCCTCTGCTGGTAAGTCTTAATACACTGTAGTTGAGAACACAATCAAAATAAGGCCTGCAGCAGTCATTATGTCACTGAGGGAAAGTTCAAGATTCTTGAATGTTTGCCTTTTATGAAGTGTATAATTGTATAATTGTCATTCATATTGAAAGATTGGATCCTTTAACTTAGTTCCTTCAGAGGAATATGCCTTCCTCTCTTCTGATCCCATTTCCCCATTGAACAAGTTCTTGTAAGCATCTTAGGATGCATTGCCTGTTCATATTCTTGTTGATTTATACTCCTAATGTTAATTCATTTCCATATCAAGAATGGAAATACAGAATAGGTTTGAGCTTGTGAGTCCTGTGCAATTACCTGCAGGAAAAGTATTCTGACCAGTTCTTCTATTAGTAGTAGAACTGATGCGGGCCTGTTATATCATAATGGAACTCTTGAGCACACAAAATCAATTACTGTGCTGAATATTGGTGAGGTGAATGAAATTCTTTTACCTGCAGTGCAGGAGGAAAACTTCTTGAATTTAGATATTTTGATTTGGAAGGTTACTAGCTTTTAATGCATCACACTTATTTTAAAAGGGTTTTTTTTCTTTTGCTTCTATCACTGCAGTTCTTAATTTGCTTTTGTGGTATTGATCTTGTCTTCCAGCAAGTAATATCAATCAAATGTTGACAGTTTCATCATATGTGAATTCTAGCATTTACTTTAAGATACCAAGATTGGAGGGAGTCACCATGAATTTGAGGCTAGAGATAGATTTCAAAGAGATTTCTTTCTGTAGGTTTCAGTTACAGTAAGAAAGAATATTATGTTTGGGTTTTTTCCCCCTCTGTGTTTTAAATACAGATTTCAATACAGTAGCATCAATAGATACCACTCAAGAAGAGGAAACTGCCAAAGGGGATGATGTATCTGTATTAACATCTGACAGTGATGACAGGTTCCATCCTTTCCGAAATCCACGATGGTCCACCAGAGTTTTTGCTGCAGAGTGTGTTTGTAAAATTATAAGCCAGTGTGAAAATGCAGGCAGTGCACATTTTGACATAACTTTGGCTCAGGAAAGAAAACAACGTGATTCAAGAGGTATGTGTTAAGCATTGGAAAAGCTTCATAGAATGCAAAGTATGTTTAAAATAAGTATTGTCTCTTTGCATCTTAATTAAATTCATCATAAATTTGTTGTTTGTAATCAGTGAAGACTCTTAACTACTCTGATTGGAAGCCTGTATTTTTTAAGGTGTAGAGAAATTTGTATTTGCCAAAAGAATGGCATCTTAGTGCAGCATTTACACTCAGTTTCCTGGTTATAGTACCATGGCGCATTCGTAGGATGTTTCCGTATAAGCACTGACAGTCACAAGTGATAGCTGGCACCAGCCTACAACATCACAGTTTGGTGTCTGGGAGTATGACTTTAAAAAATGCCACTTCTTTCTTACCATAATTTGCATAATCACCAGTGCCATTTTTCAGTACCTCTCTGTGTGTATCTGGAGGTGTTTTCCTCAACACTCTTTTAGAAAATCTGTCATACATAAAGATATTTATACTTTCTTCTAAGTACTTTTTTTTTCTACATTAAACAGAAAGTATACTAGATTAGCTAACATAAGGTAGCCAAGTAAAATTGATCTATGTGTAAGCTGCCTGAAGTGAATCCTTGATACATGTTAAAGGTAAAACGTAAAATATGCACTTTGAAAACATTTGTAACAGTCCTATAAAACACATTATGTCTGAATTTAAATTTAATAAAAGTATTTTCTTTTTTTAATTTCTGTTTTCAGATGACTTTTTGGTATTGCATTTGGCTGACTTGGTCCGTATGGCTTTTATGGCTGCCACAGATCACAGTGATCAGCTTCGTCTTTCCGGGCTTCAGATGTTGCAAATCATTGTTCGGAAGTTTGCAGCTGTTCCAGAACCAGAGTTTCCAGGTCACGTAATCTTGGAACAATATCAAGCCAATGTAAGCACCATTGATAATAATGTAGAAAAATTTAGAGTTACAGTCATTTCTAAAAGAAATTTGCATTTGCAGTGTATAGGTAGACAGCTGATTTTACTTACTTTGTTACTGAAGTATTGTTAATTTATTCAGACTTAACTTCCTCAGAAATCGTCTTTTCAGTTGACATATAATTTTTTAGCCCCAAAGTGTTTCAAGTTTCAGCATTTTACCCTCTTGAATACAACAAACCAAAATGGATTCATTGGTGGGGCTTTTTTGGAAAGCGTTGGTTTCAGAGTGTGAAAGTATTGCAAGTATTAGAAATAACTACAATTTTAAACTCTGTTTAAAAATAAGTAGCCTTTGCACAGCAGCCATCACATTTGGAGATCTTGGCCAATAAACAAGCTAGAAAAGTGTGGATTTTATTCATAAGGTCCATTTCAGTTAGGTCTTGGTTTAGATTTAGAGAAAAGATGTCCTGGTCATATAGTATTCCAGACCACACTTGTGTTAAGTATGACAGACAGCTGTTAAGCCTCATATAGCTTCAGTTTCTAGCAGGCACTGAATAGGTCAGATCACTTTCATAGAATTGAAGAGACAGTGAGGAAATCCTGACTTACTTTGATCTTGCTTTTGCCATTATAATTCTATTTTTTGGCACTTCCCCTTTTGGGAAGGAAATGCCTTGGTCTAGTCTGAAGCTGTCAATGGAAAAAATAAACCATCTGTCCTTGCTGTCCAAAACCTGAAGCAGGTCACAAGTAAAACTAATAATTTTCCCTTTAAGTTTCAGTACCTTTGGAGTGTTTCCACTAATACTGTGCACAGATCTCATCAGCTGTTTCATTTAAGTTTAAGAGATGTGAAACTGTTAAAAATCAAGTCTACATTGCCTGATTTTTTTTTCCTTAGGAGTATCATAATAATCCAGAAAAGAATGGATATAAATTTTCTGGACTCAAGTAATGACTTTGTAAAATCTTGTTCAGAAGTTCCATAAATCATGTCTCAGCTTTATAGGATCTTAAGAAATTGTCAATAATTGCCATTAAAAACGAAACCTTTTCACTTACTTCACAAACATTTATTGTAGTACTTGCTCTTCGGGATGAAAGTGTTGTACATCAAACGTAAATGTGAGTTTTCAAATATGTGCTAAAGCAGCTAGGAAATTTTTTTTATTAGTGAAATGGTTTTCAACAGTGTGAGTAGGTAAAACCTCTGCAACTGGGTAAATGTGTGTTTGTGTACTCTTTATTAGGTAAATGGGGTTTGTGCTTTCCCCTTTCTCCACTTTCCAAAGTTGACCAGCTTCAGTTGGCTGTTTTCTTAAGTCTCTGTTCTTTCTGAGTAAGGAAATTCCACTCACTAGGTGTCTTGCAAGTGTTTCATGGTTCAGAACATTGCTTTTTCTTTTGTGGGCTCCTCATCAAGTCAAGCATTCAGGAAGGAAGACATTACTGTTTCTGTTTTAGACTGTGCAAAAAATAGTCAACCCTGAAGACCTCTCTCAAAGAGAATGATGTCTTCAGTGTAAGCAAAACAATAAATGTATGACTGAAACTGTTTCTCTGCTCTTTAATCTCACTGAATCAGTCTGTGAAAAAATGATGAAGAAACTATGCTTTATAAAGGAAAACTGTAACAAAGTGTGATTATGAAAAGTTTTTAGTCAATTGTTCAGTATGTATTAAGTGTGGTGGAACTTCTCTTTAGGTTGGAGCAGCACTTAGGCCTGCCTTTGCTCCCGAAACTCCACCTGATGTCACAGCAAAAGCATGTCAGGCAAGTGTTGAAAGTCAGAAGTCTCTTAGGTAATAGACCCTCTGAATTTTTTTTTCTTGGCTTGATATGCAACACAAGAAAAAGGAAATAAATCCTCTAACTTTAAATCCTCCATTCACAAAAAATAATGTTACGTCTATACTGTGACAATTCAAAGATTTTTGTCACTTTAAAGTCTTTTGAGAAACTTTGTTGTAGTTGATATTTTGGCCATTATTTGTGACACCCCACTAATGTTTTGGTTTTTACTGCTTAAGTATACAAGACTTGGATGTCGTTTAACATTTTTTATTGTCTGAGAGTAACTGTACCTTGGTAGAAATTAAATCTAGCATTCATAATTTTATAGATGGGAAAAAAGAGTATCCAGTGGTGTGTTTTTCTTGTTCCTCATTGTTTCTGTTTCACTACACTAGGTATGCAGTGCCTGGATAGCAAGTGGTGTAGTAAGTGATCTTAATGACCTTCGAAGGGTTCACCAGTTGCTTGTGTCCTCTTTGCTCAAAGTGCAGGCTGGAAAAGAAGCACAAAATCAACAATATAATGAAAGCACCTCAACTATGGAAGTACTAGCTGTCCTTAAGGCTTGGGCAGAGGTTAGTATAGCAGCTCCATAATGTTAGTCATGATATCAGGTAGGTGAGTTAGAATCTGTCAGACAGAATTTTCAGGAATTTCTAACATTCTTCTTTAAATAGAAGGTGCTGACCCTTTGCTTTGCTTTGTTACCTCTAAAAGTATATGAATGTTGTAAACTTATCAAAAGCACTGCTAATTAAACTGGTTTTATTATACTATACATTAGGAATAATGTATCATACTTAAAAATATGAATTCCTTAATATCTTCGAATAGTTCAATATTGATTTGAAATTATGTTATAAATGGTTGTGGTGATGGTCCACTCAATGTGCTATTTTAAATAGGTGTCCTTTTTCTCATTACCTATTGGTATTTTATATCTTAGATCTTTTAGATTAATATTGTTGATTCAGTTCAGCACTGCTTTAGTTAAATTAAAATCACCTCATGTGAATACTTGTTTTAATATGTGTAAATGCAAGGTCAAATATTTAAAAGTCAAAAATATGAACCATGTACACCACCTCCAAAAATGTGTATTGGAATGTAGTGATAATGGCCTTGGATAATGATGGTTGATAACCAGCTAAAGATGAACATGTTATGAAGGTGGAAGATATTTCCATGTATAACCAGGAAGGTACTTGGGACAAGAAAGTAGGCAACAGATAGTTTTTATGTAAATATTTGTAGAAAAATATACCAATGTTTCAAGTGGATATTTGAGAACAGACATTGACAAAATAGCAAAGCCCTTGGAGATAAGGTAGCAGATGGGAAAAAACCATGAAACTTGAAAACATGCTTACATTGAGAGATTTAAATAGATTGGTCGATTTAATCTACTCAGGGAAAGATAAAATATTGTGATCAATTTAAAATCATTACACAAAGAAAAGGTTTTTAATAGCGTATAACAACCTTTCACTGATCAGAAGCCAGGATAAAATTCAGACTGGATGTGAGGCTCAACTTTCAGAAGTGAAGATCTGTAGATCATTCCAACCTATAATTAAGATCACTAGAATTCTTCAAAGGCAATTCTGTAGAGTTTCCTATAAGCTTTTGTGAGCTGTAATTTACAAATATTTCACTTAAGCCCTAGGCAGTTCCTTCTCTGTTAGCATCTTACCTATTTCTTGTTTAGAGAAATTGAAGGAATTCCCCCATCTGTTGCTGCAGGGAGGTGCGAGACAAGGGCTTGGTGTGTGTTTAGTTGGTGGTCTGGGACAACCCACTGCAACTAGCAAACATGAAAAACATGCAGAAATCATAATTGAAGGAGACTAGCATTCAACAAAGCTGACTTGAGATTCTCTGAGTCTAAATGTGTCCTTTATAGTTGAGAAGAGCTTCCTTCCAGGGGCATTTTGGAGAGACTACAGAGAGCGGTTTGTCTGAAACATTCTCAATTCTGTCTTTTTGATAACCAAAGAGGTATCTAGGGAAATTAACACTGAAATTAACCTGTATATGGTAACACCCAAAGTTTGCAAAGTATGCAAGATTATAGTCTTCATTCTTTACTGTTAACAGCAAGTAACACATAATTTTGAGAAGTCAGTTTCAAGTACCATATAGCATTTCAGTTTAAAAAAAAAAGATTAAGGAATACGTTAGCTGTTGTTTCCGAATCATTACTGGGAATCATAGTTTTATTATTTGACAGTTCTTCAGTCATGTAGCTATAATAGGGTTTGATGGTTGGAAGCAGAAACTGTACAAATGATATATTAATTTTTAAGAGCAAGGTACTTAATTGCAGATAGGAATTTTAGTAGTTTTCCCCTTTTTGGGGATTCTTGCTCATGGTTAGCTGGGAAAAGGATTCCGAAAATTTAGAGAATAAGTGTTTGTTCACCCATGCTTACTGGACTTGAAACAAAAATAGATTCTAGGAAATCTCATGCCTGTTCAACATGCTAGTGATCACAGTAGTTTTCCAAGTGTTAATATTTGTAACTCTCTATCCAAATATATCAACAGGTTTACATAGTTGCAGTTGAAAAGCAGAAAAACCAAAGTGATACACACAAGCACTGTTTAAAAATTGCAAACTCCTCTGAAGAAAGCTACAGAGATGTAACATTTTCAGCCAGTGGTCTTCTGGACTTGGTACAGGCAGATATTGGAGCACTGAGCAAGCTCTGGCTTGCTGCACTTCAGGATTTTGCTCTCTTAACATTACCTCCAGAATATGCATCACAGCTACCTGCTGAAGGTAAAAAGGCAAATGAGTTGTATTTTCATTTGTATAGAGAATAAGCCTACTCATGGACCTATATCAAGATCAGGACTGCTTTTGAGAACAGACGTTTCATGGGTGTGAACAGTGGTTTAGTATTCTTATTTGTTGGCTATCATTATGGTTGAAAGAAGAGACAGATAATCTATTGTATTCTGTTCAAATAAATCTAAATGAAGTGCCCTCATTGGCTTGAACTTTAATACCAGACATTAAAAAAACCCAAACATATAGAACATAAAACACAATTATGTTTTAAGAATGAGAAAATACTGTAGTTGAAAATAATTTACACCCTTTAAACTAATTTCTTTTCTTGTAGGTGGTACATTTTATACAGCAGAGACAATTGAAAATGCCAGACCTCATTACTACAACTCCTGGGCACTGATACTGTATGCTACAGCTTTATGGCTCACTAGCACAGGTTTCATTGTTGTTGATCCAGATGAAGGAGTTACAAATCTCTCCAGACCTGTTACCCCAACTACCATGTGCCAAGATTCTTCTACCAGGCCCTTGGTGAAATCTCCTGAGGATGTGAATACTGACAGATTTCATCTTATCTTGGGTTAGTGAGTGAGTGCATCGTCTGCCTAGATGCTGTGACTCAGAATGTAGATAAAACTGTTAGCAAATAAATTTTTAATTACTGAAATTTAAGTGTATCATTCAATATCACATCTTTGATAAAAACATACAGTCAGAAGAATTGTAAGTCCTAGTGAGAAAATTGTAAATTATTTTCCCAAATGTGGAACAAAAAACAGTGAGCTAAACAAGCCCCCAAAAAATGCTTATTGCTCTGCTCATAAACATGCAAGTTCAAGAGTGGATTTTACAGTGTTTGTACCAGTACAGTTACAAAGTATATGGATTAGTTTCACTGAAGTACAGTTTTACATCACACAGTAGTTTATAGGTTGGAAAGGACTTGTGGAGATCATTTTGTCCACTTCCTGCTCAAAGAGGGTCATATAAAGCCAGCTGCCCAGGACCATGTTCAGACAGCTTTTGAATATCTGTATGGATGGATACTCAACCTCTCTGGGCAACCTGGGCCAGTGCTCAGCCACCCCCACAGTAAAGAACTGTTTCCTTTAATTCATATAAAGCTCTGTTAAGCCTCCTACTGCAGGAGCTGATCAGGTAGTTGAATTCAGTCCCAGTTCTCTAAGTTTACACAGTTAGGCATTTATGGTTATATTTTTTTCCTTGCTTCTCCTTTTTGGAATGAGTTTGTACGACTTCATTGCATTTCTTCTTTTGAATCCCAGTCTTTCTGCAGAGAACCAGCTCCCTTTTGAACTCCATTGCTCTCTCAATTAGAAGTGGGACTTCTGATACAAAAGCTGCTCGTTTACCCTGCTTCCTCTACTGCTTAGTCCATCAGATTTCATTGATGGACTTGACCGTGGGCATCTGGCTTGTTTATTCTGCTTTTGAATAAAATAGCATTTTAATTTTCATTCCCTACAGAGAAAATGAAAGAATTTTAAACTGTTTTTCTGTTGCACAGCTGTTTTTTAGTGGACATTGATTGGTTTCCCAACATTTTGGAATTTGAGCTGTACAACCAGAATGAGAATATGGATTGCAGTTTATATGCAGGTTATCTCCAATATTTTGAGGAATCCTGAAAGCTGAGAAAAAAGATAGCTCTTATCTGCTCTAGGATTTACAAGCATAGGCTTCGTGTAATTTAGTTACTGCTGGTTATCTAGTTGTGTTAGTTGGCATTTCTAGGATTTTTTTTCGTGGAAGATAAAGCCTTAGAGTTTGTGAACTACCATTACTTTCAGCATTTTCTTCTGTTACATAAATCAGAATGATTAGACAAATATTCTGCTATATGCTCATTAAGAATTGTCCTGTCTGCTCATTAGACCTTGTGTTTTATTCAGAAATTGCTGGGGTTTTATTTATGTTAGTAGCCAGTTATAATTGGGTCTTATACTGTCTAGAAGATGAAGTTTCTTGTATTGTTTTAAAAGAAATACAGGTTTTGCCCCAGGGTATTAGTAATAGGAGATGAATTCACTTGAAATGCTACTTCTGTGGCTGCTTAACCTTTCTGTGAGGTTACTTAGTAGTGGAAAAAATGACTTCTTATAATTTCAAGTACACATGGGGGTTTTTTTCTGATGTTTACAGGAATTAGTGTGGAGTTCCTGTGCTCTCCTCGATCAGATGCAGCAATGGAGAACATTATTGCCTGCCTACATGCCCTGCAGGCACTCTTCGATGTTCCATGGCCAAGGTCTAAAATAGGTGGTGATCAGGTAATGCATAATTACATGGTCTAGGGGACCAAATGTCCCCTAGAATTAAGGCATAGTTTTAGTCTGAATAGTACCTCTACAATCTCTTGTATTTCCAGCAGTCTTCAACATGTAAGTGGTAGGTAAATTATTTGCTTTACCCAAATTCAAAGCTGTAGAGGGAGGAGATAAAAAACAACACAACATGGAACCTGTAAGGTGAAGGGCAGAGAATTTGAGGACATTTCAGGAAGGAGTAATTAGGTAGTAGGATGAGAGCCAGGTAAAGATAAAATTCTGGAAAAGAGAGTTAGTTCTCTTACTCTCTTTCTGTCAAGGCATAGTTGAATTAATTCTGTTGTAAAAATCAAAGTTGATAAAAGAAGACTGGACTAAAGCAGTGATACAAAAAAAAAAGGCTAAACCAAAAAAAAAAAACCAAAACAAACCCACTTCACAATAGTGATCCTAAAAAGAAGTAGCAATCTGAAATTTCTTTTAAATTAAGGTTTATACTGTCCCATGTGCCATGCAATTGTTTAACCCAGTGAAAGTGATTAAGCCTGTGGACATGGCTGAGTTCTGCTGATTGTTGATGCTCTGTCAAAGGAAATGCATATGGCTTAGGAGGGGTACATTGTAGTGTCCACACCTTCAAGAGTTAAGAAGTCAGAAGATAAAGATTACTTAGGCTTTTTTAGTTGCCCTATGTCTTAAATAACTGTGGTAACTGTTTTGTTGGGAGAATTGATAGGAACTGCTGTTACTGGGAGCTAGGAGCTGGATGGTGAAGAAAATGCCAACTCCTATGATTGTATCAATTACACTGTATTCCTTAGTGAGATCAGTCAGAGTAAAACTGTTGGCTTTAACAAGCATTAACAAGTTCCTGAAATTCCTGCATTAAAATTAAAATATATTAGATGTTTTTCTCACTGTAGGAGTTGGGTGTAGAGCTGCTGAATGTTTTGCATCGACTGATACTGACCAGAGAGTCACCTGATATTCAGCTTGCTGCCCTTGAAGTGGTTCGCTTGATTGTTTTTGCAGCTCAGGAACATGTGAAGGAAAAGCGGAGAAGTGCAGAAGGTACAGTACTGTAGGAGATGTTTGAATACTTATTATCAGGGTTAAAGCAATTCTTTCTTGGGTGTGTCTTTATTCAAGTGTTTCACAGTTGGATTCAAATTCTAGTTTACTTAAGATGGTTCAGGTTGCTGACATAAGAAATTCAGTTGGTGTAATAGATAGCATGTGGTTTAGGTGTTGAACAGAGGGCAGAAAGTACGGAGAAGAACTGCAGAAACTGCAGCTGGGTGGCCTCAGGGAGGGAGGAGTCCTAGTGAAAAGCTGGGGTCAGCTGCAATTGAGCAATGGACAGACTTGGCACACACAGCTGTTAAAAGCCAGGTTCCAATAGTTACTCTGATTGCAGCTTCCTAACATGAATTTTCTAAAAGGAAAAAACAGGGAGAGGAATCAAAATGCTTATATCAGGTGACATCGTATTGGCTTGGTGCCTCAGGATCTTGTGTATCAAAGTCTGTTATGCACCCTTTTGCCTTTTGGCAATCACTGCATAGTTTGCTTATTCAGAAGGATGGGTGTTTGCTAGTAGAATTTTGAATACATACCCTTGCACATACATATGTGTCAAGATTGTAATTTGGTGCTGAAACAGTCTTAAGAAGTAAACTTTTTGGAAACAACCCACAGATTTCTGCCATATTTCTTGTTTTTCTTTCAGTTGATGATGGTGCTGCAGAAAAGGAAACATTACCAGAATTTGGAGAAGGCAAAGACACAGGAGGACTGGTGCCTGGGAAATCATTAGTCTTTGCAACACTGGAGCTGTGTGTTTGTATTCTTGTCAGACAGCTTCCCCAGCTCAACCCTAAATTAACTTATAGCCCTGCAGTTCCACCTGGAAAACATCTGTTACTGTCAGAAGATGGAAGTAGACTGGTAGCAGCAGCATTAGTTATTCTCTCTGATGTTCCTTCAATATGCTCTCCTGAAGGTATGCTATTTCATCACAAGAAAAGATAAATGAAAGAATATTAGGCCCTTTTCTCCCTTTCTTATTACCTAATTTTCTTAGCTAAGTCTGGCAGCAAGTTTTGTTGATTTACTTGTGACAATTTCCTTTTCTAATTTTTTTTGACTGTCAGATTCCAAAACAAGCTACAAAACTAAGCAATTAAATGAGTAGTTTCTCTTTTCCTCACACCCTATAGCAATGCAATTAATAGATTCATTTTGTACAGCTACATGATTATATGATACTTGAATTGTCTGTTCTGGAGTTTATAATGCAGACATAAATTAGATTTAAAAGGGAAATGTGTGATGTTACCTTTCCATCATTTGAACATTAACAAATGGCTGCAAGGAATTATGGTTGAATTCTGTTGACTTTTACCCATGATTTGTTTTGGATTCACTCCAAATTTTAGAACAGTTCCCCACCACCAAGCCTCAATATCATATTCATACATATAATCTTTCAGTACTGTTACAGCCACACATACAAATATTTTCTGCCCTACTCCTCTGTTCCCACCTTAAGTATTGTTGTTACACTTTATGCAAATTTTTGGCATTTACCATCCCTGAAAATTTCTTATTTTTTTAAAACAATAGTTCTCTGTTATATGATTTTTCTATGGGCAATATGATACTCCGAATGGAATAGCTGGCAGCCCTTGCAATCCTTGTAAGGTGATGAAACGCTTTCTCCTTTCCATCTGTTGCCCATTATTTATCAATTCAAAGGGAAAGGAAATAAACATAGCATCACCTACATCTGAGCACAACTATCTTGTGTGAAAAATAATCCATGATTTTTTTCTTATTTAGCTGTCCATGTTATTCCACAAACAAACAGCTTGCAGGAACAGACCACAGGGAATGTTTGCACTAGAGGAGTTAAGCATTTCATTCTGGTGACTGAAAAGTGGAGCTTAAGCTTGCTTATACAGTCAGTTGAATAAGAAAGCAGCTCCAAAAGTCAGCTCATTATCAAAGAGATGTGGATTCCTCTGTGGAATTGCATAATTTTTTTCCCCTTTAGTGGGTAACTATGTTACCCTGCCCTACGTACCCATCCCCTTCAGCAGGACTGAAGTTACAGTCCTGTGACTGCTATGTCTCTTACTTCAGGCACCTGTCATGATACATTTGCATAAGAAAATTTGCAAGTAAATTATGTTCATGACCTACATTTCCTACTGAATTTCAACAGTAAATTTTCAAAGACTTGGGTATTCAAAAATAGATGTCCTCAGCTTCAGGAAGTGCTTATGCATAAGTCAGTGACTCTCATTATTCAACAGGTCTCTCATGAACATCAGTGTGTTAAAATTTTAAAAACATAAGCATTTTACTGTTTAGGGGATGAGATAAGCATATTAAGCCATATGCTTAACTGTGCTTTGCTGAGTCATAACTTGGGACAGGAGCAACACATAAGTATGCAGGTTTCTAGATTGCCTCCAATATATGAAGAATTCTGTATTACTATTAGATTGCAAGACATAAAAATAAGTGAAACTGCTATGCCACGTTATTCCTGTGAATTGTAAAACATTTTTAATGGTCTCTTATTATGACTGGTCAACTATCAGATTCTCAGACATGGAAATCTCTTTAGTAGCCTATGGAACAATCTGCTTCTCTCCTTAGGTCTTTTCGAAGATATTTTTTAGAGGCTTCTATTTAAATTCCAGGGGGTTTTATACATAGATTTTTTCTGAAGTCCTTATTACCCTTACTAAATTCTTGACTTCAGTGATTTCCTGGAACAGTGGCATCCTTAGCTAACCACACATCATGAGGTAGAAGTATTTCCTCTTGCGAGTTTTGAAATTACCCCCTGTTAATTTCCTTCACTATATTGTCTTCACATGCAAAATATACTTAGATGCTTATACTTTTTTTTCTACTCTTCCTTCTATATAGTAGTATATACAAATACTAGTATATATGCTAGTATATACTGTATACACTACTCTACTTTGTATATTTCCATGGCTTCTCTTCCATGAGAACCACCTCCTCAGTAGTTCTGATCTTTCTGTTCTTCCTTTTCTCTGAACATGATGTAATTCCACACTTCATGTAGTAAAATCATCAAGGAAAAGATATACAATGCTTATTTTAAAGGGGAAGAGGTTTAAGTTCACTTAAGCAGTCTGATTCCCTGTTTGCTATAGCAGGCCACATGAAATTTCAAATCTTTTTTTCAAATTACCAGTGCCTCTCTTCATAGATATACTTAAAAATGATAAACTATAAATAAAAAAGAGAATCCAAGAAAATGGCTTCAATTTTTTTAATGTAAAAGATAGCTGCATTTTGAAAATTTCTGTGCAATTAATTTGCATTGTTTTACAGGAAGTGTTTCAGTTCTTCCTACTATTTTGTACCTAATTATTGGAGTACTTAAAGAAACTTCTGTGAAATTGCAAGGTGGCCAGTTACCTCTGACAGTTGCTGCATCTCTACAAGCTCTTAAAGGGCTCTTGTCCTCTCCAATGGCTCGAGCAGAGAAGAGTCAGAATGCTTGGACTGATCTTCTGCGTAGTGCTTTGGTCACAGTGCTTGACTGTTGGGATCAAGGTAAGCACAGATACTGGGTTTATGAGTTATAAATGAGAAATGTTTGTGTGAAATGTTGTTTGGGTTTATTTAAATTGAATTCATGCACACCTCAAAAAAGACTTCTCTTTTAGTCACAAGAGAATTAGTTGGTTACCAAGAACAGTTGAAACTGTAGTGCAATCTTGTCCCTACAGTCCATATGAGAAGTCACCATTTATAAAAGTATAAATGTGGGTGTTGTGATTTAAGCCCAGCTGGAAATTAAGCACCACACAGCCACTCCTAAACCCCCACTCCCTCTTCCCACCCTAGTGGAGTGGGGAGAGGAATCAAAGTAAAACTTGTATGTTGAGATAAGAAAAGTTTAAAAATTGAAAATAAAGTAAAATAAAGTAATATTGATAACTTACAGTAATAATGAAAACAAAAAGAGAACAACAAGTGATGCACTGTTCAGTTGCTTACCACCCTCTGAACAATGCTAGACCCCCCCTTTCTGAACCTGGATCATTTGCACTTCCAGGTAGCTCCCCCCAGTTTATTTACTGGGCATGATGTTCTATGGTGTGCAATATCCCTTTGGTCAGTTCGGGTCACCCATCCCAGCCATGCTCCCTGTGCCAGTGAGAAGATAAGTTTCATTTGCTTATCTTCTCACTGGCACAGCATGAGACTAGGGGAAAAGTCCTTGACTTAGGATAAGCACAGCTTGGCAAAAACCAAAACATCAGTGTATTATCAACACCATTCTCATTCTGAATCCAAGACACAGCACTGCAACAGCTACTGAGAAGAAATTAGCTGTACCCCAGCTGAAACCAGGATAGTGGGTTTGCAGGCTTACTCCTGTGTTGTGTAGTGCCACAGTGTGGTTCCATGGTATGAAGGCATAATAAACAGGAGTTATGGCTTCAGTGTACAGCTGAGCATAAAAGACAGCTGTACACTGAGTGCAGGCTCTCCACTAAGAGTTAGTATCTCTAGTGAAGCAAAGGGCATTAAAACAGTAGTGCAAGAAAAGAATTTTTTGTCTTGAATGAGTTTACTGTGTGATGCTGCTTCATCTTCCTGAGTTTGTAGTATTTTCATTGTTCCTTATGTTTACTCTCTTACATTGCTATTTGTTGTTGGAACTTTTCTTTACAAAATTGTTTAAAACTTAGAGCAAAAGTATATATTCTAAATGCAAATTTTACATTATTCTCAAATAGATTGTGCTCTAATATGTCATACCAGGTCTTCAAAGATAATTGTTGGACTTTATACAAAGAAACAATGGAATAGGAGTATGCTATAATTTCTAAATATGCATATGATCACCCCTGAATTCTCATTTTGGCCTTGGCTTTTATTGCAGTAAAAGTCCATCTCACTGTATCAGAGGATGTTGTGTATTTGAAAACAGAGGTTCCTAAAGAAATGTAAACATTGATATTTCTATTCCAGCTCTTTGTACCACTTAAACTCATAGAATTTTTAATGCAAATCTAACCATTTTCTTACTTTGTTGATAGTAGATGGCCTTCTCCAAGAACTTGATGAAGTCAGCCTTCTCACTGCTATTACAGTATTTGTTATGTCTACCAGCCCAGAAGTTACTACTGTAGAGTGCCTTCAGAAGCGTTGTATTGAGAAGTTTAAAACAACACTTGACTCAAAAGATCCTCTTGTAAGTACTGGAGAAGATATTAGAATGTCACAACCATACTGAATGAATATTAGCTTTTTTTAGTTGTGTTGCTAGTCCTGTGTGTTGATGGAAGTTAATTCTCTCCTGACTCTATCTGTTGTATTTTAAAATACAGTTTGAACAAGTGAGCAAGAACATGTCCAGCAGTGCGTTTAATCATTATTCTGTACGCAATTCTGTATTCCTATTATTTTTTTTTTTACTGCGTCAGACTCGGTGCTTTATACATTGCTAAGTTCACAACACAGTTGTGTAGTATTTCAGGCACTTGTCAAATTTTATTTGTTCATTTTATCTTCAACACACAGATACTGTCTTTTGCACAGGAAATCCCTCAACTGTAAGTCTTTGGGAGCTGGAGCAAGTACCACTACAAAACTGTTACTGTCCCATAAGCATCAGCTCCTGGCCACTGCTGGATGCAGCTTACTGAACTAGATTAATCCTTTGTTCTGACCTAGCATAAGTATTTACATGTAGTGGCACTATAGTGCCACAGTTTATATATTACTGTCCTTCACCCAAAAAATATAATGTACCAGGGAAAAAAGTATTCATACAAATGGCTTTTTTTTAGGTATTGGGACTACCTCACTTTCAAAGTTCAGCTCTGAAAATAACATGCATTAGATTTCTTATTTGTTAGAATTCACTGTAAGCTGCTATTCTTGCAGCTCCTCTGTATGAATTTAGTAGTAATAAAAGATCAAACAGTTTCATTTACTTGAGAAATGTGTAAGACAATACTTTTTTATGTATCAGTACATTCCTAATATTGTAATCTTCGGTTTTCACTGATAGGAAACTGAAAATACCAAATATGACTGCAAGGAAATATTAGCATGCGTTTGCAAATTTCATCCAAGTATTTAGGTATCAGAGCTGTTCAGAAATTATGTAGGAATTTGGCAGTTTCAGTCCTATTGACTTCCAAAGAGATGCAAGCTACTGCACCACTTAAGGCATTTTAAATTGTGCTTACAGTTTGACAGGGATATTGGTTATATTTTAAGCACCACTTTTTTGGTATTATTGCACTTCTGCTACGAAGAGAGTATTTTCAAAATAATACTAATCTTCAAACAAAAATAGGGGTTTTTTTCCTTAACTCAAAAATGTCAGAAGATATAAGACTTGATGGAAAGAAACAGAATGCATGATCTGGTTTCTGTTAATAATTGGTTACAAGTTATAGTGCTCCTATAAAGTATTACACATGAGTAGCCTACAACCTGATTAATTTTCAAGTTGTGAGGCACATTTTTCCCCCTCCCAAAAATTTTATCTGACAAGCTCTTAGATTTTGAACACCCAGAGATGTATTTTGAGCTGTAACGCTTTGTAATTGCAAATTTTGTTCTCCCTTTAGGTACAGTGTAAATGCTACCAGCTGCTGCACTCCATCTTTCAGCATCAGAACAAAACTGTGTCATACCCTTATATCCATTCTTTAGCACCATCCATTGTGGGGAAACTGCAGGAAACAGAGAAAGCAAAACCTGAAAATGCTGCTGAACTTCAAGTCATTCAGGAGGGAATAAAGGTGGTCACAGCTCTGACAGCTGCTGCTGAGGAACAGCACCGTAAGTTACTTCCATTTCTTGTACTCAAAGCGTTAAGGATGCTCAAAGTTGCCATAAATAACAAACTAAAACAAAAATGGCCATTAGGAATTCAGTCCTGAACACTAATTGCCAAGAAAATTGCTCACAGGAATGTTGGGTTTTTTACCAAACAGTTCAGCTAACGTTTGCAGCTTTACAGTAGGAATTAAATGTTAACTTAGAGAAATACTTCCAGTTAGAATTTGACACTATTTTTAAAAATTGTGTATTTAAGTCCTGTTTTCAATATTTATAGGTGCTCGCTTGGTGGCCTGCATTCTTCCCATCCTCATTTCCTTTCTTTTGGATGAAAATGCGCTGGTTTCTGCTACAATCTCAGCAAAAAATCTACATGAGTTTGCTTTGCAAACTTTGATGCAGATTGGTCCACAGTACTCATCAGTTTTCAAAAAACTAATGGCCTCCTCTCCAACTATGAAAGCCAGGCTTGAGTCAGCTGTTAAAGGCAATCAAGAAAGCATCAAAGTGAAGACTACTAAACATGCAAAAAATCCTGGGAAAAGTTCAAGCATTCAGCTAAAGACCAATTTTCTTTAAATCCCCATATTGTCATTTTATGCACTTTGATATCAACAGCAAAAAAGTCCCTTTTAATTTCTAATCACAAAGGATTGTTATGAGTTGATCTCATGTATTTCAGTTTGTGCTGAAGTATTATAGAAAGTTTTTAAGAGAAAGTAAGTCTCTAGATAACTTTCTCTTAGTGTAAGACTTCTTAAATATCTCTAAACACTAAGAATAAATCAGAGGTCATCAAATCTGTATTTTTTTATTATTTTGGACTAAAATATCAGAAATGCACATGCCTATATTAAAAAAAATGTAGTGAACCTTGCCACTGATATATTTAGAAGCACCCCACACTTAGCCATTAAGTAAGTTAAGTATTTTTTTAAAATCAATATTTGTCAAAAACAAGTTACTGTAATTGGTTTTTGGATTTAACAGGGACATAAATTTACTTACAGGTTGTAATCTATGCTAATTACTAATTTAACGCAGTGCATCATTCATTAAACAGATTAAATATCCTTGTAAGCCTTATAATAGTTTATTGTTGATCTCAGAAAATTCAGCTCAATAAAAGTAATATGGATAGCTTTAATCCTAATAGCATCTTGAGCTGGCCAAGATGTAACAAATGCTGTGAAGTACAGCTCTGCAATGCCTCTCTGGGGACTGTGGTTCTTTCCAGAGTGGGACTGTCATGCATATGTAAGGATTGACAGGCTCAGTGCCTTCTGCTTGACACAGTCTCACTTTTCAGGATGTGTGCTTTGATAGGTTTGTATTAGGGGAGCCAGGCAATAGCTTACATATCCTGTCCAGGACTGGACAGCAATTTTAACGTACTGTGCCTCAATTCAGACCTCTGCTCTATCTGGATGGATGTTCCCTGATCTTTGAATGATCGCTGATATATACATGTAACTTAATTTCTGGATCTCTGCAGTGAGAGATGGAAGTATTTGAAGTCACCTAGTCTTGTGTCTATAAATAGAGTGCAACAAACTCATAATAAGAAGTATGTAATTAACATTTTTAGCAAGGAACATATTTTAATATAGAAAAATAACTATCAAAACTGCAATGGCTGTAAAGTATTTTCTAAGTACAATGTATTGATTTCTTTCTTAATACCAGTATTACCTAAACCAAACACTGTCAAACTGAGGATACTGTTTCCTTCTTGAATCTAATTGCTTTAAAAGGAAGAAGAAAAAAATATTTACGGAACTGAGAAACACCCTGTGACTCAGGGAGAGTGTGATGTACTGTATTTTATTAGAAGTTTTGTATATAAATATAATTGTAAATTGTACAGAATTAACAATTTGACCAAAGTTCTAACAATTCTTTTTTCTAATTTACATAAATAAAGCTAATTTTCTTCACTTAATATTTGTCTTGGTTATTTTATGACTTGTGTATCAGAAAAAAAAGTTGTATGCTGCCTCAAGGAAACTAATAATAAATGTTTGGGTTGATGCATCAAGGTCTGTGACTTAACATTGAAGGTCTTCCTCTGTTGCGAGTAGTACAATGAGTAAATAAGTAGGATCAGGGAGATTTTTATGTGTAAATCCCTGTTTTGTGCCAAGTGCTGACATGTGTGAGCTGTGGGAAGATGGCTGAGATGCCTTCCATCTTTCCATGGAAAGCCAGAAGTCACCAGAGGTGTTCTACCTCTTCATTGAAGTCAAATCTGTAGTTGCTGGCTGTGTTAAAAGGGACTTATGTTAGATTTGGCAGTTACTCATCTTTATCTCATTAGTATTTTTTATCACATTGCTTTACCCTTCCAAGTTTACTGGTGGGGTGTTTTGTTTTGTTTCCCAAGGCTGCTTCTGGAAAATCATAGATTCTTATCCAACTTACAACTTTTAAATGAAACTCAAATCGTGTTTGCTGTCAAAATGGCTAAATGTATTCCTGAGGAAGTTAGTTGCTACGAAGGGTATTTGTAGCCACAAAATACTTTTTTGTTTCCTGTCATGTATAGCAATGTACCAACATTTTTTTAATGTCGAGAAGACAATCTATTGAAAACCTACTTTGCTCAAAGCTTCTAAGAAGCATATTCAAATTGCAAAAGCACCAAGGAAAGCTGTTAAAAGCCAAAAATTAAAGTTTAGTGGAGCTTAGTCCTGGATTTCTCAGCATGTCATGTTGTAGTAGCTCACAACTGAGCCACTGAGAAGTGTCATAATTATGTGATTTGACATTTCTTCATCAAGTCTTGTGGCCACATGTGGAAAAGTACCATTTTCAACATATCTGTGTACTGCAGTAGCAAAAATTATTCCAATAAAGAGAACTGCTGCTAATCTTAATGTCAGTTGTAAATGCGTGAGCTTTATTTTCACAGATAATTAATTTATTCACGTAGTAGAAATACTGTGCCCTAAGTTCTAATTTCTCATGTCCACATAAAACAGTGAATTGGATCACATGAATGATGCTACTCATTTAAAATTTTATAAAAGAATCTTACAGATATTATCTTGCTTCAGTTATAAAGAGATTTTGGCCTTTAAATATCAGGTGTCATTGATGCAGTCTTACAAGGAAGCTGCATCATTCTCTTTTTTTCCTGAAGAAATAAGCAAGACCACAGAGCAATTTTGGTTTTAATGCCACTTGTCCTTTTTAGGCATTGTTTGGCATGCAAGCTCTCATGTTTGGCCAAGCAAAAAGAGCCAAACATATGTTCAGCCATAAACCAGAATCCCACTTTCATCACTCCTGCTTCATGTGTCCCTTGCCTCCTTTCTGATTGTTTTTTGTGCCATTTCTCTACAAGAACCAATACATTTTTTTCCAGTGAATTTTCTTTGCAGTGAAGCATGTGGCCTGCATGCATGTTTACTTTGTACATTTCCACTGTTTATACAAGAAGTTTAATGGGTTTGTGTGACGAAAGATCCTGTCTGTGTCTAACCTCAAGTGCATATACACACATCTGAGTACATCATGGAATGTACTATTTAAGTGCTGTGCAAAAATTATTTGCAGACAACTTTCTGTTGACTGCAACAAACCAGAATTGGTCGAAACTGTGCAAAAGCATCACACAGCTGGGATATGGTGGGTTCTAACTTGGTACAAGTCTGTAGCACTGTAGCTGAAATAGCAGCTTCTCTGTTAGTATTGCTTAGACTAGAGTAAGTCTGAGACTGACCTGTTATGTTCCAAGGTGCAGGAGTCACCTTCAGGCTGAGAGAGGTATCACTTCAGTGATGCACATATCACCATAAATAGGGTTATCAAGTGCATAGGAAGCATAGCAGATTTTTCTATTAATGAATGTCAATTGCTAATTGGAATTTCCAAAGAGATTTTTCCCCTCAAGACTGCCACAGCAGTATCAAAGTGACTTGTTGCAATTGCAGGAGTGGTGGAGGCATCTAGGATCCTTTGCTGGTTTATCAGAAGTAAGAGTAATACTGCTTAATAGGGAATCAGGTGGAAAGTTCAGCAGCATTTCAATATAGCTTTAATTTGAATATAGTTGGATGTATCTGTAACAATAAGAACATATGAGGAGTCTCTGTGACAGTCTCCTCTAGAGCTTCATCCCTAATCTCAACACTAGGTACACATGTTTTGTTTTCAGGCTCCTGAAATGCAACTCTCTTATCAGTAGACAGTAAGTCAGAAACAGTTTCCGAGAAAAACATGATGTTTCTTGACCAGTACTGGTCTACTAAATAAACCACTTGTGCTACCTGACAGTGAAAAACCTAGCCAATGATACTTCAAACTACGCAAGAAAGCAAGGAAGAAAAACCTGAGAGAGCAATTGGTATAGGAATAACATACAGCAGAGTCACTCCATTCTGCCTTGAGAGTAGCATTGCTTGGTCAGCCCTGATCCTGTGGATGTTCCTAGGTAGTGCTTTTTGCACATGAGGACCTCTCATCCTAAAAACTGGCTAATAAACTGACTTTTCTGCAACCACAGGTTAAAAGAAGTGCTCAGATTTGTCTATAGCACTCGAGTGGGAGCAACCCTAGAGCTGTTGCTGTAGATGACATTTCACAGAGGACTCCCATTCAATTAGCAAGCAGTAGCAAGCAGTTCAAGCTGTTTAATGACAGTGGGCTATAGAGTCAAATACATAAAAATTAAAAATCCTATTTGGCCACATATGACATTCTCTACCTGCCTCTAAACATATTTAAAGTAATGCATACTGAAAGCTGATTATGCAAAATGAAATAAGCCAGCTGCATTTGATACATGATGATACCTGCACAACAGAACCCTAAGGATGTCAGTGCTATGCCACCAACTTATCCAAAATGTGTGGTTCTTACTTTGATTTTGATGTACAGTTGAGGATTTTTGAAGCTTTTTTTTTTTTTTTCCCTAAAATATTCTCTGGATTCTCTGGAGGATAAGTGGTTTATTCCATATAACAATGAAAGGGGAAGTTACATCTAAATATAGAAAAAGTAGGGCTGAAGAAATTGTCTGAGAAACAGGTCAGTGAAAAAGCAGGCTTTCAAAACCTCCTGCAGTGACCTGGGGTACATTAACCCAAATTCACTCACTCTGCAGCCAAATATCTGTTTATAAGATCTATGATCTTATGTCACTTCCATACTCCCCTTTATCTGAAGTGCAAAATCTGATTCTAGAAGGAAGAATGTGCCATCAAACCCCTTCCTCTATGCTTGCATTCCAGCTGCTTAATGGCAGCACATGCAGGAGGAAACAAGTTGTGAGAGTGAGGAGCAGGCAGAGCAGAGCCTGCTGTCTGTGTGCATATTAGTGCCCATGCCAGTTTGCCTACTTATTGCACAGAAAAACTTATTATACATATATATATGTATAATGTATATACAGAGGTTTGCAGATGAAAAAAATCTGTTTCTAAAAGTTGCTGGTAAGGAGCTAAATTTAGTAATGACGAAGATTGATAAAAGTCCCATTCTAAGCTACAGCCTTATAATTTGCCATTGTGTAGCCTAAAAAAAATGCGGTTTTTTTAGTTAGTGTTGATATTCATGTATTAAAATTTATGTGAACTATCTCACTGCCAATACAGAATTACTGAGAATCCCTGTTGCCACTAGTGGGAATTTTTTTTCTTATTATAACCTTCTCTGGGGATGATTTAGTTTTTGGTATTTTTGCAAGCTTTTTTTTTTTTTTTTTTTTTTTTTTTTTTTTTTTTTTTTTTTTCCCACTGCATCAGTTCTCTCTGTCCTTTTCCACAAAGAAAGAGGGTTTGGATGAGACACATTTTCTGTGGAAGTATGAAGTACAGGCCTCAGGGATTCTGGCAACAATTTTGATTTATCTCTAAAAATAGAAATATTATGCAATTTGAAAATACAACCTATCATTATGAAGGCAAATGCTCTTAACCTCATCTTCCCTCATGTAAAATTCATGTCAAACACCAAGAAAAAATTGTCACAGAGGTATGCATGTTTTATGGGAAACACAAGGATAACTGGTTTAAGCTGCTGCCACCAAATTACCTGATATTCAGTTAAGAGAATAAAATAATTTGCTTATAAGAAAAATCAGGTACTTCTTCAAGTGCATTTATTAAATAATCAAGGATGGGATGAAGAAGGGAAATAGAAGAGGTAATACAAGTGAAGGTATTTTCCCCTCCAATCTGAGGTACTAGGCAAGCCGGTATTCAGCTGCCAGGCCACATAGTAATATGGCCAGGGGGAGGGTGGGAGGGTAGATGGGCTTATTTTTAGTCCATTCCTCCCAGTTCCCATTTGAAACCAACAATTCTGGGTATAATTTATTGAGAATTCTTAAGCTGGTTGGAGAAGGAGTCGCAAGAACAAGTGGTCTTGAGTTGGAGCCACAACCAGTCAGAGTGTAGTTCTAGGCACCCTCTAAGCCATACAGTAAATGCAGATACATGCAGGCCCTTGGGGCTTGAAGACTTGCAGTCTTCCATCCTGATTTTCCCACATAATTTCGGACCTGTGTCCCCATCTACCTTACAGAGGGGAAAGATAGACAATGGGCATGGTATGAAGCAGCAAAATATTTTTTTCTGTGTGAGGGCAGCTGCACCTGGGGAAGCTATGAGTGAATTTTCTCTGAGTAGGCAGTTTCCTACCTTTCCAGTAGGTTTCTGTAGCCACCTGCTCCTCACACAGGCACCTGTGTAATGCCACTGGTCCATGCAGCTACTGCTGCTCAGAAACACTGAGTTTGTGTTGCTCAGTCACTGACGGTGGCCAGGATCTGTGCTGAGACTGTCGATAGTCAAGTGCTACCAGACTTAGTGGATAAATTCAAATGATACATGGAAGTGAGCTGCTCTTGGCCTTGGTCTGGGCCATAATGTAAGCATGTCTCTCTCTGAAATCCTTCAGAGAAACAGTTACTGAAGCCTGTCAACATAGGTGTATTTATCCACACAGTGTCCTGCTTGTTCTCTACAATTGCAACAACATTCAGAAACATCAACTGCAATGATTTGGGATAAGCAGCAACCATTTCCTAAGGACTCGGAGATTTTCCTGGCCAGGACAGAAGAGAAATGGCTGTTGAATGTACTGGCTGTACAGCAGAGAGACTGCAGAAGCAGCTACTGCCTGTGGAAACCAGCTGTTCCAGGCTGTGGTACATCTTGGCTGGATCAACTTTACATTTGGTGGTCAGGATTTGAACTATATTCTTCACTAGCTTGTTCTGAGCTTTACCTAAAGGAATGCCTTTCAATGGCTTTTAATTTTCTGCTTTGGGAGATAAAGAATATATTAACTGTAAGGGGTTCTCTCCCAGCCCTCTAGGTTTGTGAAGCTGTACCTAGACTACACAGAATTCGCCCATAACAATTGGATCTTTTTTACTTTTTTTTTTTTTCAGTCTGTAAATTTCTAGTAAATGAAAGGCAGACATGCAAGTATTCAAAATCCAGTTCCTCTTCTTGCTAAAATCCCAGAAT
Organism: Cettia cetti; assembly: GCA_013401135.1. Taxonomy (NCBI): domain Eukaryota; kingdom Metazoa; phylum Chordata; class Aves; order Passeriformes; family Sylviidae; genus Cettia; species Cettia cetti. Next base: position 87,053 of record VZUI01041040.1, read on the forward strand.
CAGAACTTTGTGATCTTTTCTGGTTGTGTTCCTTATGTTCAGGTAGCCAACACCCAGCCATGATTTGCTGAGTGACTTCTGCTGGGTACAGGTGCTAGAGGGCAATGTGCTCCAGTGAACCAGGAGAGATGGGGAAGCTCAGAGGGAAAAGCAGCAGGAAAGGAGCAAATACAAAGGCTGCTGAGGAAGCAACAAGGGAGATTTTTCAAATCAAACATGTGCTGAAGGATTAGGATATGACAGAAAGAAAGGAATGGGGAAGCAGAATAACAGACACACGCCTGGGTAGTAAAAGAAGGAAGAGAAAATAATAATTAAATCAGTCGCCTTGTTGATTCATTGCTTCAAAACAGCCTGTGTGAAATATCATAACTTAATAGCTGACTGAGAAAAATATTTTACAAATTAAACAGCTCTGATTTGTAAAGCTCGCACAATTTTCTGTTACATGAGATTTTCTTGTTCTATTTTGTACTGCCTATTGTTTAGGAAGAGACTGCCAACCACCCATGAAAATCAAAGCAAAACACTTAGTAGTAGCAGCATGAGATGAGACAAGTTAACAACATTACTGTAAAAAGTAACACAGTTACTTGCCTACAGTACTGGGAGTTGTTACCTGCCTACCTGTTACTAAAGTATGCAAAGCTGCCACAACAGGAGTCTTCAAGTAAATCATGAAAACAGCCAGTGCAATTAAGGAAACTTATCAGAAAGCACTACTTGTTACACACACACAAAAGGAAATTTCTATATATTATGCAAAGTAGGAGGACAAGTTAGCAATGATGTAACTCGTCAAGGGCAAGAGCAGCCACATGCCCTGGTTTCCATTGCCTTTTCAGTCCTGGTTACAACACCTGTGCATACACGCTTTGGATGTTTACATCTACAGATTTCGAAATTGCTTATAAGGAGTGAATTGGATGGCAAAAATTTCACCACTCTTCTTAGATTAGGATTTTGACCTAAATGAGTGAGTAGCCTTTGGAAATGAGGACCATTCCTTGGTGGGTGTTCAGAAGCCAGAGAAAAGGCAGAGTCGGGAAGTGTCACTGTTCAGTGGCAGAGGAGTTTTTCTAGGGCGGGTAGATGGGACCAGAGTGTGCTTACAGGTTCCTGGCTACTGTGATCCCACGGATCTGCCAGCTGCCTGTAATTGCTGGCAACAGCTCAGTCCCTTCAGGGCAGGGAAGAAAAAATACCCTCAGCCTTTAATTATAGCTTGTTCTTACTCCCCAGTTAAGAAGAAATAGAAGCTGCTAACAACACAGTCTGCACTAGGCCTGAGATCTAGGCCTGAGATGGGAACTGATTTTTAGAAACAGAAATAAATGTGCTTGTTCTTTTGGGAAGAGAGAGGCACTGGAAACAAATCATGGAGGTGCCAGAGAAAACATTCTGTGACGAGTAAATATTGCTGTGCCCTTGTTTGTGCCTCCCCTTCCCAACCCTACAAAAGAGGGTCTAGTTACTTGCAAAGTGCCAGCCTTATTGACCTTGGCAGACATACACTGAGGCCACATGGAGCCCTTTCATGCAAATAAGATTATTGCTGTACAGGTTATCTGGTTAAGAAGTCCTAATAGCAGCTGATAGCAAATGCTGTCTAGAAACCAGAGCTTCTGAATTTTTTTCACAGCTACAGCCAGGCCAATGAATTGGCATTGATAACAGAGTTGTTCCATGGAAAAATAAAGTTTCTGGAGTGATCAAGGTTTAAAACTTTTCCCATTTTGAGATCCAAGATTATTCTGTGTCTTAGCTGAGCTGTCAGTGTTGGCTCCTATTCTACTAGATCTCCAGAACTGGTGAATAAATTCTCAGTAATTAATATTGTACCAAGGTAAACATTGTACCAAGTAAGACAGAATCCTGAAAACAAAATAATCCCAGGAAATCTCCAAAAATTTAATAACAATTTGATATTATTTGTAAAGCTGAGAAATTTGACTATTTATCACATGGTAAAATGTTTATATAAGGTAAGTGTAGGGAAGCTTTTTTCCTGGTTTGTTTCTGGTCTAAAATCACATTATTCCATTTCTTCAAAGTAGATTAGACTCAAAACCAGATGGGATGCATTCATGAAAGGGTGGCAATGAGATAAACTTCATCTTTTTCATTTTGGTATCTGATGATTTTTTGTTTTTCAAGCTGGAGTTTGTAGAACTGTTTAAGTATTGAAACATATAAAAATATGTTGGCCATTATTTTTTTTCCTGTAGGTCCACCATTTGCTGCTTTCTTGAGACATCTTCTGCTGTGATCTGAACTTTGATGTAAGGCTGAGCTTAAGATTATTCTACAAAAGGCATCCTGATTCCATGGCTCTGAAAGCTGAAAGCAACACTTAAGTGCAATTTAAATAAAATCCAAATGTTTTGGTAGCCAAACCTTGATTTTAAATACTGGAATTTCCTGGAATTTCAAGTAATTTTGCATGTAAGCTTAGTCTGGAGTGAAAATGGGAGAAAGAGAGGAAAAATTGGACATACTGTCAAGGAAAAATTTGACTTTACTGCAAATTGGATTTAGACATGGCATCATTTCTGGGGAGAAAAAAAAATAGGAGGCTACTTTTCAGAAGTAGTGTATCAGTGATACTGAACTGGCTTAGAAGGTTTTTTTGAGAAGTGTTTGCACTGCCCTATCAGATAGACACAGCCTTGCTACCCCCATCACCAGTCCTGAATGAAGGTACCCTGTGGACCCCCCAAGGGGTTCCTGCTGGGACAGGAGGGAAAGCAGGAGCTTGTGGGTTGGGTGGCAGAGGACAGGTGTACTTAGGAGTGCCTGCAAGGTGCAGGGGGTACTGTGGGACTCACAGCTCCCTCCTATCCATTCGACTTGATCTTAATAGAAGAAGTTTGTGTGTAGGAAGGATATGCCTGTCATCTGAAGGATGAGGTGGGAGAGGCCTGTTTGAAAGATGGAAAACCCAATGATCCATTTTTCCCATGCAAGATATAATTTTGGAAATTTATTTAAGGGACTCCAGAGACCAAAATGTGTTTCCTTAAAAATCATTTAACCTTCTGTAAAAACTTCACTAAACAGAGAGTTGGTATTAATGGTATGGGAAAGGGGAAAGAGAATGGGAAGCTCTTTCTAAGGATTGCTGGGGCAGGTGTTGCTAAAGTCCCAGCTCTACATCTGACATAAAAGGTCCTGAGGAACAGAATATTTTATCCATCATGTTTGGTCTTAAATTGTCTGTGCCAGATGGCTCAACCAAAAAAGCTACCTGAAAGGAAATCCAGCAGCATCACTGTGAAGTGATACTGAAACTATAGCTTCTATTTACATAATTTATACTAATATAATTAATTCTAATATTTAAATTGTCAGTCTTATTTATACCTATCTAAGGCCATCAGAAAGAATTCTTCTCTGATGCAACTGCATATTTCAGATCAGTAGTACAAGATAGATTAGTTTTGCATGATTTTTTATTCTGCTATTCTGTGTTTTTATAAACCACAACTTGTACTGGCAGGACTGCTTTTAGTTCTCATCTGTGATTTGTGCTTACTTTAGACAGCATAAAGCATTACTGAACTAAGCCAAGAAGTGTGAGCATACACCAGCATTGTGTTGGCTCCTGCCAGTGCAAAAAATCTGTTTATTTTAGCTACAGAAGCAGAGTGGGGAGGGAAACAAGCCTGGACTAATGCAGAGCCAGCACCACCATATTAATGACATACTGACCAAGGGTGCCATTTTCTCTTTTTTTAACTAAATATGTAAGGTACCTCATGGTACAATGCAAAGGAGCTACCTTTTCATTAAAAGCAATGAATGCAGATGTGTGGTAATGGTGGTGGTGTTTTCAGATCCTGTTATTTTGGAACGTCCCTACTATGTCCCTAGTCAGCTATGATTTGCAGAATACAGTTAATAATGACAGAAACTCTCTCTACCTTTCAAATTCTGCTGCACAACTAAAGCAGCCACGTGGGTGTCTAAAACTGCTGTGTCAGAGCACAACATCACTTTGGGTGCAGTTAGGTACAGGTTAATACTGGAAGGCAGTAAGGAGCCAGATATTTAGCTTATAGGAGACACAAAACTCTATCATTTTACAGCTGAGAATGATTTGATGGTTGCATCTTCTAACTGTTCTAGGAGACACCAGGGTATCAGTATATACCACAACTGTTTATCAAGATACAGAAGAAAAGTAGATAGGGCTACAATCTTGAAATCTTCATTACCTTTATTATCTTTATTATATAAGACAGGATATTCTGTTGCTACAGCATAGTTCTGCTAAAGCATACACGAGGCACCAGACACTGAACACAAAGACCTCATCTTTCTTGCCTAGCACCACAGGAGGAAGTCTCTCACTTTCGCTTTTGGGTTAATTTCTGCCCACATTTACATGCACAAGCACCTTCTGATTGAATTCATACATTGGTGGGGCTCAATACTGTTATGGAGGGCACAATTTAGCTCCAAAAGTCAGTCTTAAGCCTGAGTTTTGAGGTTACCTGCTTAAGATAACTTGCAAGTATATTTGCATATATCTTCTGTGGCCAGTAATGAATTTTTTTTTTCTCAGAGTATTGCTTACTGCTTACCTATCAAATTACAAGTAATGTTAAACGTTGGGCAACCTTACCTGCCCTGCCTGTGAGACGGGGCTGGATTCTGGGTTTGGTTTGTTGCCTAAGTTTCCCAATAAGGAAAGAAGCCCTGAGCTGGTGTGACATCAGGAAGGCCAGCTCCCTTCCAGCTGTGTTCCCTTTCTTTCTGGTGCTGAGCCAGAACCCTTTCCTCTACGTGCATGTTCCTTGTCTGTGGGTCACCCCATGGCCAGGAAGGGCAGGCTAGCTTGGAGCAATGATCCATATAGAAGTGCAAATGCAGAGCAGCTTCTGGTTTCCTCTTGGTCTTTTTTTGCACAACCAAAAGAGTTAACTCAATAGAGTTGGGAGACCACTAATATTTAGACTTTGGAGTTAAACTACTGAGCATCTTATCAGCATGGACTGTTACTCTCTGATCTATTTTGTAGCTTTTGTCTGAATTTTCTGTTTACTGTTATTTCTGAGGTGGAGACATCTTTTATCTCTTACGTTCAGCAAGGCCTGAATCTTCACTGGGGCCTTTCAATATTTAAAATGTCTGTCAGTGACACAGGTCCTCCACTGTGAAATACTTGGGAATCATTAATATAATGTTCAGCAGCCCCAGGCTATTCCTTCTCTCATCAGGGTCAGAGTAGGGACTGGGACATAGGCTAATTGTTGTATGTGAAATGTTACTGCAAAAAGGATATAGATAAAGGTTTCTCCCCCAAAATAGCTGCTGACATTGTCAGTGCAGCACACCACTTACTTTGAGAACATATTGTAAGGAGATAAAATAACTCCTCAACGCTCTCTGTAAATTAGCTTGCAAGAGGGAATTCAGTGGTGCTCTCACTGAGATACAAACAAAAAGTCTAGCAGGTGTTTGTACTCTTTGGATCTGCAACTTGGTGCTTCCTAAATGAACAGAACTGCCACTAGATCTAGGTTTGGGTCTCACCTTAAAATGTCAAGCCAGCTAAGAATCTTGTACAAAACTAAGTTTCTGTAGACTCAATCTAGGTAAACTCCTATATTTGAGCCCAATTGCATGCTGGCCCAAACTGACATCTGTAGAATGGAATTTCTTTACAAAGATAATTTGGCCTGCTGATCTAAAGGCTGGCACTGTATGAAAAAATGGGTAGAGTACATTCTTGCTTTGATGCAGACTGACACACAATACTTAATCATTTTAATAAGTTACCTCTGTCCACTGAGAGCAGTGTTTACACAGAAATTTTACAGACAGCAAAGCCCCAAAGAGCTAATGGTTTACAGTACAAAAATATAACCTTATAACACAGAACTGATAGAAAAAACACACGCAGTATGCTTGGATAAATATATAGTGCTTGTGTCTTACTGTATATAAAAGAGTCAAATGCAATCAGAACACCGATAGTAAAAGCTTAGCTGCAGCAACTTGGGCTGTAATTGGACTGGAACTACTCTATAGCTGACTTCATTTTTTGAGGTATTGGTACCAGGGGCACAGGAACTGAAATGTAAAATCCTGTGCGTTAGCAGAAATATTCTTCTCATGGATATTCAATTTTACCAGCATAAGTCAATGGGTCCAAAATGGGTAAAATGTAGGGTACAAAAAGAAAAATGGATATGAATCATGTGCTACTCACTCATCAGATGGTTCTCTGAACTCCTAAGGAGTTAAAACACAGGTGATGAGACTTTAAAAAAATACACCAATAACCATGGCTTAAAAAAGAAGCAACTTGTAGTTGTCCTTATGTATGTGTTAGATAGTTAACTGAAAGCTTTTAGGCAAATGATCTGATAATTATACCAATTTTCTTCCATGGCCACTTATTCTCCTACAAAAATGCAGCTCTACCACAAAGCTATCTATTTATCAGATCAAAAATATCTCCTTAACTGGCCTGGGTCCCAGTGCGAAATGTAGTGAGCAAAGATAGTGTTTGGAACTTTCATAATTCTATATCCACATATTTTTTTCCCACCAGAAGTGCTGTTTAATCCAGTACAGCCTAGTATAAGGACATTTGAGGCATATGAGTTTCTCATTCACAACCTGCTTCTTCTAAGACCTTTCCTAAACAGGAATATGTCCACCTGTTTTTAATGTCCTTGTTGTGTTTCTCATCCTTTTCCTCACATTCAGCATAACAAAATGAATTTCAGGGCTTTGATCTTTAGGGGTTGTTTCTGGTCTTTTAAAAAAATATTTCTGCTAAGGAAGTTAAAAAAAAAATTCAATAAAAGGAAAACAAAAGCTAAGGAAATAGGAGGAATCCCCACAGCATCATTTACTGCATTCACTAGCATTGGGCAGAGAATGAAAATCAACCCTGTTGATAGGAAAAGTCCTTCATCTGTCTTTGCAGAATCAGTTCCCCATTTTCAGCCAGTTCTGTTTAATACAGTTTGTAGCCTGGAAGTTCAAAGGTTACAGTAGAGGGCAAATCCTAATACATGCACAATGTGATCTTCATTTATTAATAAAAATTAATGAAGAGAAAATTTGGTACACAGTTTATTGCCTGTAATATATTTCTCAAGGAATGTGCATTCTTTCCTTGCAGAACTATAGACTTAAGGATGTGCAGAAACCTGTTTTCACATTGCTAGTACAATTCTAAACAAAGTATAGATTTAACTTGTTTGAATGGCACCTTTCATACAAACCAAATAGTCCAAGCTCAATTGAGATTGCAGAGGATTAACTTATTGATCAAACAAACCATCAGTGAAGTACACTACTTCCCCATTTTCCCTAAATATCATCACTGGGGAAAGGAAGTTTTTCTTCTTGCCTGAGTCATGTGCCTTAGGACAGTGCTATTATTGAATTTTGCCATGCTCTACCACACTATTCTGATTATTTTTCCTGGTTTGAGCGAATGATGTAGCTCCTTTAGAAATTCAGATTTTAGAAGCTTGAGGCTGTTTCTTCTTTTTGCATGTCAAGACATTGAGTGCTGTTGAATAGGGCATAATTTCATGACAAGAAAAGTAAAAGGCATTAGTAAGCTTTTAAGTATGTAAAACTTACAATCATTTCAATAAAACTCCAAGATGATTTTTTTTAAAATCCCAGGATATAGAAGAATCATTTTGTGATAAAGACACTTTCTTCTTATTTTAAGTCTTCTTGTCAACAAAGATCATTCAAATTAATTCATAATACTTCATTGAAGTTTTGGGAGACACATCAAATGCTTGATAGGAGTACATGTGTTTTACTCCTGTAACAACAGAGTAGAACTATGAGGAACAAATACCAAATCTTAATAACCTTCTGATTCAGAGAGTCATAACATAGTCTGTGCCATTAAAACAGTAAGAAGTCCTGTGATCTGAGTCACGGATCTTTCCTTGCACTTGTCTTGGATCAAGATTTATTGCTGTTGCCTATGGTACTAGTGGACAGGGTCGAGCTAGCAGCCTGAAACAGAGAACTCTTGCCAAATTTTGTCTCACTTCCCTCCTGGCAGTAGGAGGTAGAAGAGACATGAGTAAGGGCAGCTTAATTTCTATTTTCTGTCCAAAGTAGTGATATAACTGAAGCTAAACTGAGGTAGAAAGTAGTTAACTGATACAAAGTTTGCTTACTTTTCACTCTTCAGACTGTAAAGGCAAGAAAGTAAATTTGAAATAAAAAGCATTCCACAAACAAACAAACAAAAAAAGCCCCCATATAAGTGAGTTTACTTAGGAAAAAGTACTGTAACGCATATGATTCTGAGCAATAATTTCAGACAGAAGAAAAGATAATTTCGAAGTATTTGCAGATTTCTGAAAGACACGCTCTTCCGTAGTCAGCTCTGAGGGTAGCTGGCCGAGGAAGAAGCTTCCCGGAAGCTGAGCTTCTGCTGAGGAGGAGTCCCACAGCTGAGCAATGACTCAGCCCCGTACCTCAGTAAACACCGGCATGTCACTCGCTTTTTTATCACGTCAGCGTCACTCGTGTGCTCACCACATGGACGCGTAATTGCAAGAGTTGGCCTCCCGAAGAGGAAACCTCTCACCCAGCTCCTGCTGCAGGCTTGCGTCAGAGCCACATCGTAAACACACCCCGCTGTGCAGCAGCACGGGATTGTTTGCCGATTGCCGCGGCTGCAAAGGCTGGCACGTATTTTGGAAAGTCAAGACGCTGACACTGTGTTTGTGCTCCCCAGGCTTGTGCAACAGTCGAGTGGCTAAGAAGAGACTGTGGTAACGTGGGAGGATTTAAATCCAAAAAGCTTTTCGCAACTGCATTTTATTTACGGGGAAAAAAAAAAAAGCTTTCCTTAAGAAAATATTAACAATATACTTAAATAGCCACGTTCTATTAAATTAAATCTTACTTGATATAGCAAGAAAGCTTTTGTAATAAATGACCTCATTATTTTGAGATGTGTAGTAAACATTTAGTAACTTTTTCTTTAGAAGTATAATAGTCATCCAAAATAAGAAATGTATGGAATTATTCATCTTTTGGATTTGGAGGAGTAGGTACTACGTTATTGTGTGGGTGGCACAGAAAAGTGTTAAAGCAAAAGAATAAATAATCCATAAATAAACTAACAGTTTTATTTCACTGGGCACAGCCCTGGTCTTCAGCATAAACTACTCCCTTAAATTTATGGAGGTGTTCAGGATCTGCTTATATCACCCTCTGAACCTATTTGATACAGAGGAGTGATATTTTTGGAAACATCAACTTGGCAGGTAGGCAGCCTACACTGAAGTAGGCAGATAGCTAACAAAAACATCAGTTATCCTGGCTTCTAGTTGCTGTATCAATTTAAAAAATATGAAGGAATCTGAGTCTTCTTGTTTTGTTTGAATTGTAGATGTATTTCAGCTTGATTATTGGTCAGTTTTGTATTTTCTGTAACAAAAGCCCAATGATTCCAGTTGGAAGCTTTCAATCCTTACTATCACACAGTGACATTAAGAGTGCCTGTGACATTCCTTCTGCTATCAGCTAAAACCTTATAGAAAACACCAGCCTGAATATAATATAAAAGCAGTAATAAATGTTATTCTTTTTGGAGCTATAAGTGAAAAAACACTTGGGTTTTTTCCCATTGTGAGAAGATTTTGAGGAATCCTAGCCAAAAGTGACTTTCAAAGAGAATGAAATCCTTTTGAGAACACCTGCAATGTCTTCTTCTTGAGAAGCTGTCTAAAGTGGTGTGTCCTTTACAGCATGTCCCAGAAACTCTCTGTGTCTGCAACCTAGTCCCTGATCCTTGCTACCTCTGTGGCATATTTTACTGTTGTTCATGTGTCCCTGACACTAGTAATTGTGCTGACATTTTCTCTTTTAAAGCCAGGTTTTAATTTTCAGGTAAATACTCAGCAGAAATGATGGTAATTGCTCAATATAACACTTTACAAAGATCAAGCTATGTTGACCCTATGTGGCCTAATTTCCAAAGGCATTGTCAGTCACTTACATGTGTGGTCTGCTCAAGTGTAGTCATACATACATGGCATTATTTAAGGCTTAATATAGTAACATGCCTCAGCAACTCACGGTTCCCATAAGTGCTAAGACATTTCTGACTCCAGCATTACTATCTCCTTATTTTGTACAGGAGGAAACAGAGACATGCAGTGATTAAGGGATTAGGCCAAGGTCATGCATGAAGTGCATGCCAGCTAGTGTTAGCATTTGGGTAATTTTCTAACTGAATGAAAGATACGTACCTTGCACAAGCACGGGGAACAGGAGTAAGTTTGCTCAGTGTGTTTTTCTTCAGAGCAGCTACGACAGTCCATTACTTGTCACTTCAATATACGCCATCACGTTGCCTTCCCCATCTCGCTGCACTAATCCACATAAAGTTCTCCTTCCTCAGAAGGCTTCGGCCCAGCACTAATGGGACGATAGACAGGGGCTGGAAATTTGGGGATCTGAACAAACCTTCACTCGTGAAAATTCACGTGAATGTGAGTAATTCTGCACAAATGCGATTCTGATGTCTTTCTTATCTGCTAAGTGCACTCTTACTTGCTAGTGATTTCCTTCTTAGTAAGTATTAAAGAGCAGCCACTTTTGAAGAGGTAGTTCTAGTCTGGATCAGTGCTTACACAGAGGGAGTCTGAAACAGTAACTTCAGGGGTATCACTTGCTGTGTTCTATTTCAATGAAGCACTCTCTGACAAAGAAAGTGTCAAAAATAATTTGAATGTCCATCAGCACAGGAAGCGAAAACAAGTATTAGTCAGTCAATGATATATACACATATATTGTAAGAAGTATATTATCAATGAAGCAGAAATTTAGTCAGCATTATTTTTCAGATTTGTTCTGGTGAGAAGAAATGGCATAACAAGGAACAAAAATCACTAGCAAGCTCTTAAATATTGGAAGTGTATCAGAATGAAAAAAGATCCTGATTCCTGGTTGAATCTGTAATACATTACTCAATGTACTTCTTTGGGCAATTCATGCAACAGGACATAGAAGTATTTATGTTTCTCCTTTTAGAAATAACTATGTAACTAAATGATATTTCCAGTATTTAAGTTTTGTACTCCTGCTTAATAGTATTTTAAATACATGATTCATATTCTTTTCAATATTTAAAATTTTGATTTTGTTCCCAAATTGATCTGTATTTTTATATCCTCATGTTGTCCACAAATAACCATGTATCTGTCCAGATATCTGAACCAGAAACTACGTTCTATGTGAAAAGAGGGAAATGTTTGTTTGATTCCAAAGTTTTTGTTCTTCAGAAGAAAATAATATTTCTTTATCTGGAACTTTTCTTCATGAAAAAAGCAAAGGCAACTGTTCTAGCATCATGCAACAGGAGCAAGGTCACTTAGCAGATGCAGGTCTCATAAGCCTGGCCTAATACTACTGCTTCTGCATTGGTGAAATGTTAAAGAAGACCAAGTTTCTAAATTAAAAGACTGTAGACTCAGTCCTCCTACTGCCTGTGTCCTTAACTTTAAGGGTATCAGAAGTCTTCCTGACCTCGGAAGGACAAGCACAGGCAAAGGATACACATGTAAATCTTAGCTGGGTTGGAACAAGTTGCAGTTAACAGAGATGTAATACAGTAAGACAGAAAGGCTAAGCTGCCTTAGAAATCAGAAACAGACAAAAGAACCACTGTTCTTGTGTTCTGAATAAAACCTGCACCAATAAAGATAACACTCTCTAGAGGTGTTATTACAACATTGACCAATAAAAATGTCGGCATTCAGCAAGTTTTTACCAAGCATGACTGCTATTGCCTTTTTGTTCAGTGTGTAGTTTTAGCCTCCTAATTACAGGAAATGTCTATGATGTAGGTAGGAGTGACATTCAAATGTACAATAATCTTATTTACTGTACTTATATTAATAGGCTTAAATTCCTTTGCAAAACATGTCATACTACAGGGAATGAAATTATTTTGAAAACCCTTCATTTTAAATTTCTAACAGTTTGCTTCCTTTGTCTTTTAATCGTTTGCAAGGTAATTGCACAGCATTTTGCAGCACGTATGGCAGCAGACCACTCTACTGCAAAAGGCGTCTCAAAAGCTGCACGGTGTAGTTCCAGCACTTCAAACTCCCTGCTCGGTAAGAGCAACCTAAAACCTCTGCTAAGACCCAGCACTGCGACGCTTAAATCCGCTCACCAGATCCCTTTTAATGGAGGTGCTGGATGGGGGGGATCAAAGCGTTTTCAAGACTGGGTCCTGAAAAGCGTAAATGTAAAGAATATCGTATTGAAGTAAACCACCAAAATGTGGCAAGAAACAAAATGACCTGTAAACCATAAAAAAACAAATCCCCACGCAGCCAGGAAAAGGCCAGCCGAGGCGGGGGGGGCCCTTGGCCGGTGAGGCCGCGGCCGGGGCTCCCCGGGCCTGGCCGGCAGTTCCGCAGGGGCGGAACGGGCCCGCGGCCCCGGCCCCTTCTCCGCGGAGGCTCCCGCAGCGCCCCCAGCGGCCGCTCGGCCGCCTGAGCTCCGCCCCGAGCGCGGCTCCTGCCCCGCCCGCCCACCCCGCACCGGGCGGAGCGCCATGGATGCCGCTGGCCGCCGCCTGCCGCGGGGCTCGGGCTGCCGCCCCGCCGCTGCCCCGGTCTCGGCGTGGCGCTGAGGAGGGCTCGGCTCCGGCGAGAAGGCTGCGGGAGGCTGAGGTGAGCGGCGGGGGTGGCGCGGGGCCTCTCCGGCCCACGCTGGGAGACGGCGCCTTTGCCGAGCAGCCAGGCCGGGTCACCCTGCGCGGCCTGCGGCTGGCCGGGAACTCGAGCGTCGCTGCCCGGGCCTGTCGGGCCGGGAGGGAGCGGGCCGAAGCTGCGGCCGGGGGGGGGTGGGTGGTGAGGCGGCGGTGTGCCGGAAAGTCTGTGCGAGGGGCCGGGCGCAGAGCGAGGCGGCGCTGCCGGGGAGCCCCTCGCGCCACCGGGTGCCCCGTGCGGGGGCGGCGGGGAGGCGGAGGCGGTGCCTCCCGTGCCCCGGGCGGCGCCGTGTGGGGAAGGGGCCCAAAGCGCCGCGCGGGCCCGGGGCCCGCCTGGTGTGTGCGAGCAGGCCCGGGCGGCGCGGGCTGAGTTGCGCTGCGGCCTGGCCCCTGCTCTGGGGCGGCTCTCCCGGGAGTCCCGGCCGCTCGCCACGCTCCGTGTTCTGCGCGGTGCTTCCTGTGCGGCCCGTCTGGGATGCGAGAACAGCAGGTGCCTGTGTTCAACTTACCCACTTTCGCTGTTTCTTGATTTTCTAGTTTCTCTCGCTATCACCCATCTCCCCGCTCCCGGAAATAACTATTTAGTCGTGTTAAGGAGAGGTAGAATACTTATCATACGATCCCACTTTTACTGTCTGAAAGTTTTATATAGGATTAGAGCAGGAAATGCGGTCTGTAAACATCTTGGAGGATCATACGGATTGTTTAAAACACAGAAAATCAATTTACTAATATGAAATTACTTTTTAGAGTGAGTTAGTATCGAATATATAACTGGCAAGCGGTAGTTGAGTGATCTGTAATATTATGGTCCTAAATTATATAAAAATGCTATCTGTTGTACTTCTGTCACGTCTTTGAGTTTGAAGCTATTGTAGAAGACCTGATTCAGTGTGTGTTTCTTCATATAATTCTAATTTCTGATTCCTGTTGTAGACATGCCCTTGATGGAGTTATTTTTTAACTATTAACTCATTAGCAGCAGGTAAACAAGTAGGCAGACTTTGTTCAGATCAAGATTCTTCCTCCCACATCACCTCCCCCCTGTTTGTGAGGACACTGTCCAGCATTTCATATTTACCTATGAGTTTGATAAACTAATTCATCTTCTCTAAGCTATATTTTAAAAGACTATTATTTTTCTTCTATTTCTAATTTGGAAAAATTGGTTTGTAACCCATTAGTTTTTATATGAAAATAGTCATGTTTGCTGTGTTTTTAGGCAAGGGAGGTGAATTTGACTGTTTGTTAAACACAAAGTAAAAAGCAAGCACATATGTCAAAATATCTTAACATTTTAAAGGGACTTTTTTGGTCTTCAGCTTGCATGTACAACTATGGCAATGGGCCAGAAAATAATGTTGTTTTCCTTATATGTATGTGAATTATTTAAATTATTCACCGACTTTTTGGAAAGCTATGAAGTAAATATTTTTTCTGAAAAGTCCCAAAATAACCCAACAAACCCCTAACTCTTGAAAATGAAAGTGATTCTTAAGTTGTCTTTTTTTTATCCTTTGACATAAGCCTATTTTCCCTATGTTTTAATGCTATTTTAAAAGATGAAGGATTCATAAAAGGTTTCCAGAGATTCTGCAAGTCTGTAATTGTACATTTCAGTTTTTTATTTTATGGATTTCTATTTAAAATGCGAAAATAATTATCTTTCTCTATTTGAATATTTTTTTGAGGAGGTAGTCCATCTCTGATAAAGCTGAACACTTTATAGTAAAGTGATATTAAAGGAGGGGGATAGGCAAGACATCACTTTCTTTCTCTTAGCTTTAAGAATATGCAAAAAAAATAAGCACAATTTTCCTAGCTTTAATTTTGAATTATCCTCAAAACAAAACAAATTCATTACTATTTACTTGCTTATAAAGCAAGAAAAAAAAACCCCATTTGTTGATAAAATATGTGAAAGTTTCCTTAATTTCAGCCCAAACATATGCTATACATTTTAGAGAGGACCAAATACAGAAAGTTCAACAACAAGATTGTGATGATAATTACTTTTCTTACTTTTTCTTGCCAGGTGAAAACTGCAAAAGCGTGAGGCTGACTGAAGAGAGAAATTAATTGTGCTGAAGTTAGTCTGGCTTCAACAATTAAAGGATACTTTTGGTACTTTTTAATTGAAGTGGAGGCAGCTTTTTTTTTTTATAAAAAACCATGGCAGATGTTGATCCAGACACGTTGCTGGAGTGGCTGCAGATGGGGCAGGGGGATGAAAGGGATATGCAGCTAATAGCACTGGAACAGCTCTGCATGCTGCTTCTGATGTCAGACAACGTGGATCGCTGTTTTGAGACGTAAGTAGCTCTGGCTTTCGTTTATGGAATGTTATTTTCCCCTTTCTCCAGTGTAATATTTAACATTCCTAGAAACTTTCAGCCTCAAAAATGTTTTTACAGACTGAACTTCAGTTTAGATCACTGAAATCAAGAGTTTCTGTTAATGTCACGTGAAGTACCCTTGTCTGATTAAAAATTTAGTGTTGCTTGGGTGATACCCAGTGCCTGTTCTGACACAGGAGCTGATTGCAGCTCTTAATACATTTCTTTAAATTAAATGATGTGGGTGGGTGTGTGTGTGTGGAGGGGAGGGGGGTTGATTAGGTTTTTTTGTTTGTTTTGGCATTTTTTTTGTTTGTGTGGGGATTTTTTGGCAGAGAAAAATCTTCTTTTTAATGATCATAATTTTTAATGATTATAATGATCACCTAGATATATTTAAGCATCCATACTCTCAGAGTACTTTTATCAAGGGGTATATTAGCTTTTTTTGAGTTCTGTAAGTCCAAGTAAAAATCACAAACAATAACCACTGTTCACACAAGTATTTTGGGCCTTCTTTGGAGCATATTGCTGTTTGTGCCACCTTCCTTTTCAACTGCATTCGTACAAATCATATAGTACAGTCCCTGCACTCAATCCTTTTTATATTTCTCAGGGCACAAAATGCTGCTATAATCACTTCTGTTACTTGAGTGTTGCTGTGCTTGTTACCCTACTTCCTGTGAGAGACCAATATTAGTCTGGAAGAGGTAGCAAAAGTGTAAGCAAGCACAACTTCTACTTCTTTAGTTGGTTTCTTCAGTTCTGATGTTCATGCTCTTACCTCTCTTCCTTTCCATGTTTTTTTCATTGCTCTCACTTTCTTTTCATAATAAAATATGGCTAGTGTTTTTCAGTTAAGTCCTGCTTTTTAGGAGTATGGATTCAGAAGCATTTGAGAAGATAGCTGTCTGTTACACTGTTTAGTTTTGTAACTCTGAAGGAAACAGTTTTCAGACTAACCTCTTAGAAGCTGTTCTCAAGACTGCATTTATTACAGGAAATGTAAAATTGATACATCCTACAATATGGATTTGTAGTAGTTGCAGAGCACTGAGCACAATTTTGTACAATGCTTTAGAGTGTGAAGCTGCCTTTTCTTTGCCTTGGTGAGCTTACAGGTAAAATTTTGGCTTGAAAAGCTCTACTGTAGCGAGATCCATTCAGCTTCCCTGTCTGTTGTCATACTACTGATACTGGGGGAGACTCAAAATTCGCCAGAATTGTAGAAAAAAACTTGGTAGTTAAGAATGAATTTTTCTGATTAATTTGAGTGAACTGCCTGCTTCAGGATATTCTGTTCTATACTAGTGTAGAATTAAGCATAAGCATTTTTAACGTTATCTTCTGGGTGTTTGAGAGTCAGGAATGAAATGTTAACTTTAAAAAATACAAACCAGTTGTGGGTTTTATGCATTTTATTTAGAACAGACTTTTATTTCAATATAAATGAATTAAATAGTCCAAGTGCTTTTTTTTTTTCTTAAAGTGTATATAATGAATGCTCTGTTATTGCACTGTTGTTGTTTTAAAATTATTTCTATCCGAAAGAAATATTTAAAATGCCATTTGGCATTTTAATTTTTCCTTTGAGTGTGTTGGTATAGTTTAATTTTAATGGTCTTCTAAATTATCTGTTTCTTTTGCTCTTGTAAGTTTTCCCCAAAAAGAAGAGAATGAAATGTAAATAGGAGAAGAAGTTAGCAAAGTTTTCTGCCTGTTGAAGTGAATTTGCAATAATGTTGAAACTGCTACTTCTTACTGGCTCTGTGAATATACTGAGGTATATGATCTGGTACCGTGGTATTTGGTGAGCTGACATGGTAGCTCACTACCTTCTTCCAGTTTATCACCCACCTTTTTATTCCTCCCAACCATACTCTTGTTCCTGCCACTGTCAGGGCTTGCTGGGCTCTAATTCTCTGCAAGTGCAAGCTGCTCTTTGAACCTGCTGAGGAAGGTTGTTAGCTTTCTGCTGTTCCAGTGGGTTACAGCATATGGAGAGGTGTCTGATGAGCACTGGAGGTGGAACTGCGTAACTGGAAATATGGGAGAAGCACAGGAAGGTGTACAGTATTCAGTGGGGAACTTCTCAGTGATTGTCTCAGGTGCTGATGGGTGCCTGGATTCCAAGGTGACCTTATTTATTTTGGAACTCTAACAAAGAGATGATATCTTGAAAAGTATTTTTTAAATCTTTCCAAATGATAGTTCAAATCGCCAAAATTGTGATGTGCTGAGAGGGTATAACTAAAATAATAATGGTTAATATTTTATAGTTCCTCTTCAGCTTGTTTTTTAAAGGAATTGCTCTTGGCTGAAATAGATTTACTGTGTGACAGAAGGGCTGCTAAACCCCCATTTTTCAGGAATTAATTTTGAAAATATTTTTGGTGCATGCCTGATCTAGAATATGGATGTATTTTTCTATTAGTAAGAAAACCAGCATCTAGACTTTACAATTTTTTTCTTCTACTAAGTAAGAACAGCATTTCCAAGTTTTTGGATGCTGTGCACATGTTATTTGAAGATATTGAAATTGTTTATTGCTATTAGTTATGTGTTGACAAAACTTCAGAGAAAATTTTTCATCTATGAAGGTCACCAACTTTGAGATGGACTTTTA
Organism: Cettia cetti; assembly: GCA_013401135.1. Classification (NCBI taxonomy): domain Eukaryota; kingdom Metazoa; phylum Chordata; class Aves; order Passeriformes; family Sylviidae; genus Cettia; species Cettia cetti. The sequence goes on from VZUI01041040.1 coordinate 104,748, forward strand.
AAATAGTCAGTTTCTTGGAGAATGAAATGGGATGTTTTTCACAGTAGTTAGAGTAACTTTAAATATTGAGTATTAGTCGTCTTTTACATAAGAAATTATTTGTTTTTGTGATGTAAGCAAAGAAAAAGCTTAGTGAAGTACATCTTTTAATCATCTGGTGATTAAAAGCTGCATATGGTGAGGACTGGCATAGCTGTGAAACAAGACCACATTAAAAATATTGATGTGAATGCTATGCACCATCTCTAAAACCACAACACCGTTTCCATACTGCTTTCTTAAGGAGTTAAGGGCAATACACAGTCCTACTTAGGAAAGAAAGCATAAAGTTTAACGGAAAAAAAAGTATTAAAATGTTGGATTCAGAATCTTGCACTTCGTTTTTACAGTGAAGTAACAGGGTTACTTTGCTGGCATGTTCTGAAGGAAATTATATAGCTAATGATAAAGGTAATAATTTGCTTTTGTGCAAGAGTAATGGACATTGAAAGTAGTGTTTCAGGTCAGCTCCAAACCAGAAGCAGACATACGTGCAGGGTGGTGTATTTCATGATGTTCTTGCAGAGTTCTAGCAGCATCACAGCAGATTTCAGGGTATGGAGCTCATTAACAGGTAGTGCTGCCAAATAATTGATGTTTCTTTACTTCTTCCCAGATTTACATATTACATCCAATTAAATTATTTTGGAAGTTACTCATATGTTAACATTGCAAAAATCAGTGGAATATTCATCTTCTGGTGATAATGAGTCACAGACACTGCTAGTCACTTGGCATTGAAGAATGGCTAACATTTTACCAGCAGCAAAAGCCACTAGCTTGAACTACAGAAACTTAATGAATGAGGAGAAATGGTTTTGTTAAATAGTTGAGTTGGAGCAAAACAGCAAAACTCTTGTGATTTTATGTGTTAGTCCCATATGGTAGTTAAACTGTGCACTATTAAATCCACTTGAACAGGAGTTTAAAGAATGCATTTAATATAAACTTAATTGAAATGATGGGCTATTTTTGTCTTTTAAATTACCTTTAACAGCTTAAATGTATGTAGAGGCTCTTGGTTGCAATCTCCCCTTATTAATGTAACCCTTTTCTGCATAGGTGTTTTTATTTTATTCTTTTTTCGCCTGGTGGGATTGTTTCACTTTTTTTGGCAAAATAAAATTAGAACTCTTCTGGTTCGGCTTTCTGTTTGCTGTCTGTCAGAGTAAAAGTACTTAGCAATTAATTGCAATGAAAATTTGTAGATTAAGGCACTAGTATAACAAAGTAGGACCTGCTTAAAACCTTTTTCACACAGCAGATTAAATAGGCCTTAATAATGCTCAGAAGGAGAAAACATCTTCCTCTTTGGCTGTTCTGTAAGTTACCTCTGTCTATTTGGTATTAACAGATTTGGTAAGCAAAAAATTACTCATTTGACAAATAAAACCAAATTGTACAAAGGGTCATATGTTAGGGTTCTAATGTGTAAAATAGAATCCTTTCAGTTTATTTTTTAGATCAACTATGTTTACTTTAATTCACACTAAACCTTTTTCTTTCCAAAGTATCTATTCACTAGGGAAAAAGTATGTATCTTTATCTTGTATTTGCTAAGAAGTATAAGAATAAATTCTCGAGAACTAGACTATTGATGTGAGTTAGTGAGACTGTTAGAGTAATGTGGGACAGTTTAGCTTTACCTCCACCTGCTTAAACTATTCTCCTGTCTTTATCAGGACTGTAAAACTCCAGTAAATCAAAGTTAGATATAGAGAGGAAAACAGTTTTTCCTTTAGAGATAGGGATAGGAATCCAAAGTGCTGGTTTTCAGGAATATATTTACACTCTGGGCTGCCTTTGTAATTCAGACAGTAAAGTGCCCTTAAACAGGTCTGACAATTGTGGAAAAACTAACTGGCTGAGAGAGCAGCTCTGTTGGTATCAAGGTGGTTTCATGTTTTGTCTCTTACAGATTTGCTCGTTCTGTTATTTTAAGAAAAAAGTAAAGTCAGATTATTGCTACACTTTTGTGCTGGAGTGCAGCAGTGAGTAAATTAGAAGTATTGCTGTCAACAATAGACTACAGTTTTCATTATTTTAAACCATGAAAAGCCTATGTTCTTAATGAATTGTTGGTTTGCACTAATGCAGACATCGCTCCCAAATGAAAATTTTTAACTGTTATATTGACAAGTCCTGTGATTCCTGCTAAGATTTTTTTTCTTTTAATGAAGGCAGAGGATATGGCAGCAGTGAAATTAGCACCGGAGTAATTTACTCTGTGACCTCCAATATAGTGGGATCTTCAGCATCCTATAGAAGGGTTTTCTGAGATGGAAGTAGGGGTGTACTCTATATTTTTCAGGGAGCAATCTTGTTACAACATAATGTTTAGAATTATTCCTGATATTTACGGCTGTTTTGTTGTTTTTGTTTTTTCTCTTTTTCAGTTATAAGAATTTTAAAATACTCATGTCTTTCTGGTTGCTCCTTGTAAAATGGGAGTTGTGGCCTCATTGTCACTGGTATTGTGGAGATTAATTAACCTTGTCGAGCTATTTTGAGAACATCAAAGGTTGCAAAGGTCAGAAGGGAAGATTAAGTCTAAATTGACATCCTCTCTTCTGTCTTGGTCCTTATATTTTATATAGTTATTACTGGATTGAGCATCTTGTTTGGTACAAGCATAATGTGTAGCTAATGCTTCTGAGAGGGCATCCTACCTAATTTTACCCTCTCTTTTGCTATTAAATCTGCTGCCTAAGTTGCCTTTATTGTTGAAATTTGCTTGCCCTTTCCCATAAGAATTGGCCAGCCTGATGAATTCTGTAGACAGCAGTCAGTTCACCTTTTCCTATTTAGATTGAAAGCCAGTAGTGTTCTTATTGTGAATATAGCTGCACACAAAGATTTCATCAGCCCTTGATCTTCCTCCCCTTCTCTAGTTCTTCAGTTTACAAGTTCTTCAGAAATACTTTCCAGTGTTGTCTTTATCCATGCTGTTTATAGTAGTGCCCTTGACTTACTGCTAACAGTTAAACTTGCCACGCTGAGTTGTTTCCAAAACTTTGTACAGTAAGTGTGGTTTTAGCTATCAATCTTCAGAGTTGCTTTAAAGGATATGAATGCTAGCTGCTTGGGTATGGCTTCATGTATTACCTAGGCTAAGATTTGTAACTTGACCTTTGTGTGTGTTAAAACATACTTTGTTTAAGTGAGCCCGTGCCTCTGGGTATTCCAGACAACTCATCACATTGTCACTAGTTACTAGTCTGGCATTAAAAAATATTTTTTCTAGTGGTATCATCAAGTATCCTTTGTTTTGTTCAGAATTTCATGTGTGAGATAGAACTGAAGTGATTCTTGCAAGTACCGTGCAAAAGGTGGGTGCAGAATGTTAAGGCAGCAGGTTAATGACCTTTTGAAAGTGTCATTGGATGAGACCAATAAAAGATGTTACAGGAATTTCAAATTGTGGGCTTCCTTTCTTTCATGACTACTGGTCAAGTGATTTTTAATATTGGCCTCTTAAGATGAGGTATAGATAGCACAGATGTTAAATAGATTGCTAATAGGGAAGTGGAAGTTTTCTTGTGTAAGTCAGTTCTTTTTTTGAGCACCTGGAAATCCAGTAGAAGTTAGTGAGCATACATACAAAATCATACTTTTAGCTTAAATTGCTTTTTTCCTTTTAAAATGTTGACAGATGTAATATGTACTCAAAGCATTATCTGTTTGCACAATTGAGGTTGCTACTAGTGGAAATCATTGGCAGAAAGACCTGTAGTTTCACATTTTTTAATTTGTTCAGCTATTGTGGACTAAGTATCTGTAAAATATTTACAAAATACTGGAGATTGGAGAACAAACACGTGGAATTATTACGCTGAGGTATGGAATAGCTTTTATAAGATGCTGAAAAACGCAAAAGGCAGCATAACACATCCTTTATAAAATCAGGAATAAAGCAAATGATGATTGTTTTAGAAATACAGAGATTACCTATCCTGTGGAAGCTGTTTCCTCATACAGATTTTTCTTATTTTTCATTTTACATGACTGATATTTATTGAATGTGTAGTTGAATACTAAATGTCCAATACTAATTATCTTCCTGCCTAATAATGAACTCTCCGAAGAGGGCTCAGCTCTGTAATTTATTGAGCTAAAAAAAGTTTGAAAGTGTTTTTAAATGTCAAATCCAAATTCTAAATTAATTTCTTTTAATTTCTAATAAAGTGGGGTTTCTACTGGAATGAATGCAGAGTAGAATTTTTAATTCTCCAGCTTAATTTTATTGGCCTGGGAAGTGATTGCAAGTAAGAGTAGAGATTCAGAGTTCTGCAAATTTTAATGTTTTGTAATTCTGGTAAAAGTTCCTAAATTGCAAGTTAATTTTAGTTGCTTTTTCCTTGAACTTTTAAAATACAGTATGGTTTGTCTAAAGTCTAATACATGAGTGATGTTTTCTGGACTTCTTTTGTATTGTAACAGTGTTAAATGAAAACAGTGCAAAATGTGTGTTGGTAGTAAATCCAGAAGAATACATACAGGCAGTGCAGGTGTGGGGGTTCTCTTGTGGATGGTCTTGATTACTCTGCTGCTGGTTTTGGTTCATATGTGGAAACAAAACAGTCTTCTAGCAAAAGAAACAATGAGGGCAAGTCTGAGATCTCTTCCCACAGAAAGAACTACAGAAAGAAAAAACAATCATTAATCAAAAATGAGTTGAAACTACTTTTGCTTTAAGAAAAATCAGGTGTGCAGGATGTTCTTAAAAGTGTCAAAGTTGTGTGATGAGTTGTTGTAAATGTTCATCTGGTATTTTTCCTCAAAAACTGTTACTAATGAGAGTTAACTTCAGTATTTTAGTTTTTATTTAAAATTATTATATATTAAGTAGCATACACACATATAATTCCTTAGACTTTTAACTGGTCTCAGCAGATGGTATGCATTTAAGATCCAGCTATTGCTGGCAGGCAGCTGAGCTTGGTTTTCTGCCACATGTCACATGTCTTGGACCAGGCAGCTCCACTGAAGGCTTTGTCACATGCCAGGGGCTCCAAATCAACTGAATCCAGTGGTTACTTTGGAATTGAGTAATTGAGTAACACACCCTAATGCTAGCAGTAATTGTTAACTGTTTTGAGGATGAACTGGTCTTTTTTCCTTTTTTTTTTTTTTTAGCATGGCAGTAGTCTTCACTATCGTTGTTTCTGTTTTAGCTGAGGATTTTAAGTAGATTAAAATATTAAATGTAATTACAGAAATGAGTTTACAGTGCCTATTTTTACTTCCTTGGTATCTTTTTACATTGGCAAGCTGTAAAATCAGCTGAGTCACTTCATTAGAGTTGAAGGGATTAGCACTGGCAGGAGCTTACTGCTGTAGCTATTTAAAAAATTTGTATCCCTATGGATATTTCTGTTCCTAAAGAGGTGTGTGTGTGTGTAAAGGTTCAGAAGTGTGTCAGCATATGGAGTTATGCTGATTATAGTGCTGTAAATTCTGTAGTAATAGAATTATACTGACAAATTTTCTTAACCTTTCTTAACATCAAGATGATTATGATATTTAGAAAATGTTCTTAGATTTTTTTTCAGAGAAAGAGAGCATATTAAAGAACACTGAAAGTATGAATATATTTATTTAAATACAAATTATACAGAGTCAGCACTTTTAAATATGGTTTACTTCTTGATGTCAGTACAGAAAACAGAGAATGCTCTAGTACCCTAATCTTAATAGATCATAATATAGATGGAAAATATTGATAAGGAATATTACCTATTTTGGACAAACCTATCTGTCTGCAATATCTTTGAAACATGGCAGGTGGAAAACTTGAAGCATAGTAACTAAGAGCAGCTCATCTTCTGGAAGTACAGGAATGAAGTTGGGTGGACATTGAAAGCTGGAAGACTTAAAGTAATTAGCAAGAGCTCTAGGGTGGGTTGTAGAGTAACCTCATTAACTTGAAGTCGGTCTTTCACTAAGGAGTAACACAGAGTGACCTCATTAATTCACTAAGTAGTCCGTAATCACTCTTCTAAAGTACACATTTTAAGTACTTTAGGAAGTGCCCAATGTGATATTAATACAGCTCCCTAGAAGTAAAAATCTAAAAAGATTTTCCTTTCATTTTCATGTTTGTTCTAAGAAGGGCCTAAATAGAAACCTGAGCTTTGGAGGTACCTATTTGCCATTATTTTCTGATTTGAATAAACACTGTTAAAGAATAGCTTTTTCTGTATTAAAGAAAACTCGCCACTATCTTTTTGCTTGTTTCACTGCAAATAGGTAATTGTGAACAGTGATTCCTCTCCTACAACTTTAGGATTTTTTTCTGTCATGGTTTATTTTTTTTTTCTGAGATGTATTACTTTTAGTTAATATATGGTCTGGATAAAAGCAACATGTGAACCTGGTTTTGATACTGGAATGATTTAGAAATTACACACTTAGCTTTTTTTTTCCCTTGGTGGGTGTTGATGCTTGCAGTAACTGCAGGTTTATGGTTGTATTTTTCTCTTGGAAATCAAAAGCATCATTTGTCAGTAGGTAGAAGTGCACTAAAAGCTTATCATTGGCTGCTGTCCTGTCACATCAGTTCATTCAGTGCTGTAGCTCTGACCTCACTTTCCCTTCTGTCCCAGGAAGTTTTCACAGCCTTGTTTTTCTCATGCAGACTGTTTTCTAAAGGTGAGTCCAATGTTCAGCCTTTGTGTTATGGACACTCCTGGAATGCTTTCTTTTACTACCTGTCAAAATACATTTTAGTTCTGAGCATAGCCTTGGTTGGAACAGCAATAAGATCTTTATTACTGAAGGGCCCTAATCTTCCTCAGCCAATATTTGAAGCAGTTTTAGGTCCTTTTGATCTGTTTCGGCTGCCTCAGAAAGCCAATAAGGATTTATTTACCTTGGAATTCTGGTGTATACATAACATGAATTGTCTCTCGGTTCCTGCTGGCGTTGACTGCGTTTGATTACTTGGTGCTTCATTAAAAAGAGGTCCAGTCCTGAGGAGGTGCTGTGCTTGGCCTGTTTGCTAGAGTTGCTTCTAGGTAAGCAGTGGATTTCTCTTCCCTCTGCTGCTTTTGCTTATACTTTAGTGCCTTTACTTGGGACTGGATTGAGTGAAGACTCAGGGGCTACTCTGAAAACCCATTTCCACAATTTTGAGGCATAAAGACCATCCTCTGAATAAGGGCAACACTTGGGGCGAATGGGTGCACAGAGGAGCCCACAGCCCACAGCCCAGTGGAGCTGTCTGAACAGAAGGGAGAGGTGTACTTTGGGCATTTGCTATATGGCTCTGATGGTGTTGCACCCCATTTCTCATTGTGGTGTTGGTGTTCCCACCTACCCCTTTAGTTCTGGCACTACTCAGCAGGCACATTCTTCTCCCTGAGACAATGTAGCACTGATGCTCATCCTTTCAACCACAGGAGACCCCGTCATTGCTTAGTGCAGATTTGGGAATTAAAGAGTGATCACTGTAAAGCTGACCTGTGTCCTTTTGTTTGTATGCAGTTAGAGATAGAAAAGTTAGCTATAGCATAAAGACTGAAGTCCTTTAAAATGACAGCTAGGCAATTTTATGCTGTAATTGTTTAGCCACCTGTTTAAAGAAGATGGTAGCTGGGATCTTCTGGGAACACCAGGGATATGTTCATATATCCTTCTTGCCTGCTATCACAGGCTGAACCACTGATCTAGTCTGTGTGTGAGTGACAGAACTGGTACTTCTGGTCTCTTGTTTTCAGGAACTTTACACACTGATAAGGCCTGAGGGAACTTCAACAAGCCAAAAGAATCTGAATTTATCTGTATGGTCTGAGTGTGCTTATGAGTGTAATCTGTGTATCTCTGGATATGTCTGGAAAGGAGACTCCACAACTTTTCTGTTTGTAATTGCCAGTTCACTCTCCATGACTCTGTGAAAAGTCAATGCAGTCTGAAGTTACTAGAAAAGGAAATATTGCACCCATCTATAAAGGGTAGAAAGGAGTGTCCTGGGAGCTACTGCCCTGTCAGCCTCACCTCTGTGCCTGGGAAGGTCATGGAAAGCTCCTCCTAGAAGCTGTGCTAAGGCACACAGGAGATGGGGAGGTGGTTTGAGACAGCCAGCATGGCTTCACCCAGGACAAGCCCTGCCTGACCAAACCCATGGCCTTCTGTGATGGGGTGACTCTGTCAGTGGGCAGGGGAGGGGCTACAGATGTCATTTATCTGGACTTCTGTAAAACCTTTGACAGGATTCCTCCTAACACCATTCTCTCTAAATTGGAAGGAGAAGGATTTCCTGGGTGGACTGTTAGATGGATTAGAAATTTGTTGAATGGTAACATCTAGAGGGTAGTGGTCAATAGCTTGGAGTCCTGATGGACATCTGTGACAAGTGGTGTCCCTCAGTGATCTGTTTTGACATAGACAAAGAGATTGAGTGCACCCTCAGTAAGTTTGCAGATGACACCAAGCTGAGTGGTGTGGTTGACACACCTGAAGGGTGGGATTGCCCTCCAGGGGGATGAAAAAGGTTGAGAAGTGGGCACATGGTATTCTCATGAGTTTTAACAAGAGCAAATGTTGGTGCTGCATTTGGGTTGGAGCAAACCTTGGTATCAGCAGAGCCTGGAGACGAACAGATGGAGAGCAGCCCTGCCCAGAAGGACTTGGGGGTGCTGCTGAGTGAGAGGCTGCACATGACCCAGCCATGAGCACTCCCAGCCCAGAGAGCCAAACGTGTCCTGGGCTGCATCCAGAGCAGCGTGGGCAGCAGGGCCAGGGAGGGGAT
>VZUI01041041.1:0-35453 GCA_013401135.1 Cettia cetti
GCGCGCGGTCGCGCGCTGTCTCCGGGGAGCGCGGAGCCACGTCAGCGGCGGGGGCGGGCGGGGCCGCGTCCGTGCGCCGGTGCCTCCCCACGCAGCAGCGGCCGCAGCCGCGCGGGCGCCCCCGCACCGGTGGTGGGTTACGCCCGCGGGCGGCGGAGGTGATGTGTCTGTACCCCCTCGCCTCTTCTCGGAGCGCAGGGGTGCTCCGGTGGCACCACGCGGTGCCCGGCGATCCGAGAGCCCGAGTCTGGCGCTTCCTCACGTTTGTGAACCGCGGCCGTATCGGGGTCTCCGGCCCGGGATCTCCGCGCAGAGCGAAGCCTTTCCCGGGCCGCCGGCAGCCCCGGGCCCTTGTGCCGGAGCACGGTGAACCCTTCTCACAGGCCGCGAGCCAGGCCTCGGCCCTGGCTCTTTGCCGACATCCCAAAATAGCGTCTGGGCCTGCGCGTTCCCCGTCGCACCGTGCTGTTGTCCCAGCTGTCCTGTCACAAAACCCCTGGGGGGAGTGATGAATCAGCTAGTGGCTGCCCAGGAGAGTGTCAATCTCAGGCCTTCCAGTGTTCTGTCTCTCTTTCTTCTAAACAAAAGGGGAGAGGAAAGAAACGGCAGAAGATTTCTGTTTAATTAGTTTATTTTGGTTTTGTTAAAAAACATAATTGTAGCTTCTTTGGTAGAAACTTTATTTCCCAAGGGTTTGTGCCGTGCCCCCTTGCAAAGTATGGAGTGAAATACAGCCTGATGCCCGATATTTGCATATGCCGTTCTTACAGTCAGCGATCAGAAATTAGCTCAACAAAGGCCCATGCAACACACAATTTCTTTTTCAGTGAAAATAATTCACTAATGAAGTACATAAAAATATGCGTGTGAAACAATTTGAATAAAAGATGAAAGTAGACGGGTTTGTTCGCTTATCTGGTGTGAGAGATGTAATTGTATAGTGTTTTTGGTCTTTTTTCTGCACACGGGATCTATTCTGTCTTAGGCTGCCAGCCTCAAGGGACTTTTTGACTACATACACAAGGGAAATCTGCAAAACACCTTCAAAAGATAATCCCGAGAGCTCAAACTCACAGCTTTACTGCATATTGTACTGCGTACACTATATAAAAATATTGGTGTAGGTTTTAGAGCACAGTCTCATCCATTTTCCTCCTACTAACTTCTGAGCAGTACATTAACAATCATGAGCTGACCCTCCATTCTGTGAGAAGGGAAGAGCTGCCAACTTGGCCTGTGCTCTTGCTGCTTTTCAGGTGCCAGCCATCCTTTCTTCTCAGTGCTTCTGTGGCATATGTGAGGTATATCCAGAGCTGCCATTTCTGTTCTGTTCATAGGTTGCAAAGTGCTGTGCTTTTTCAAATCTTGAAGCAGCAGATGCTTCTCTCCCCCTTCACACCAAGGTCCACCATCCTGGAAACTGTTGCTTAGCTTGTGCTAAAGCAATGTTTGAGCATCACAATTATACTAAAATAATTACTGGAAATATTTCAGAAAACAACAAAAAATAATACAACGTTTGCCTGGACCTGAGCTTTTTTATCTGGGCCACTTTCTCTTCTCTTCTACCTAATTCCATCCAGAATCAAATGCTCAGAAGGAGTTTTAGGGACTCTCAAGTAGGTAAGTGGTCTTAGATAGTAGCACCCCAAAACATGAGGTTTAAAAAGCTGTCTTCAGCCATAACTGCCATGGACAGCAAGGCTGTTCAGATTTGAATCATCCCCCTTGAATTGTGCTTTTAAGAACATAATGTGGCAACATGTACTTCTTGTCACACTCAGTGAGAAGGGGAGAAATTTAAAAGATCCTTTTTAATCTCTCTTTTTTTTTTCTTTTTTTTTTCTTTAAAATAAAAGCTTTCTGGACCATCAGGGTGTTCCTCTCAAATCTCTTGCAAAGTCAGGACTCTTTAGCAATCAAGTTTTCATAGTTCCTGTTGATTTCAGATAGTAACAGCATGTATAAAACTATCTTCTTTGTGGGAAAGGTAAAGTGCCATGCATACGGATCCGGTCCACTGGTGAGGAATGAACTACCTTGGTGTTCATTTCGTGCAGCCACCAAGCTGTTTAAGTGTAACTTCAGGGCCAAGACTTGAGATGCCTGTCAGGAGGATCTCATCCCTATCCATGGGTGTGAACAAGGTAACTGGAGCTGCTGATGCTGTTTTCCCAGTCCAGGCAAGTCCATTTCCATCTCAGATGTATGGCAGGACAGCAAAGAAACTGCTGCCATTTCTGGCCTGTGAAATTCTCCCAGCGATCCTCATCTTTAAAGCCTGCAGGCTCTTAATTGATGAGGAAGACTTTGGCATGCAGCTCATGGCATCAAGCAAAGTCAGCTTTTCTTGATTGGACTGTAATGGAGAGTATCAAACAAACTAGCCACACCATGGCCTGTAGCTTAGCTTCCTGCCAGTTGCCAGCGTGTTTCACTGATCTACCACACCATTCTGAACTTCTTCAGCGCTTAAACATTTTGGGATGTACAAAGTGATTCTTTCTCCTCTGGCCAGTTCCCAGCTGTCTACTCTTGTCCCTGCAGACACGGAGGAGGCAGTTTGCCTGCTTAATAGTGCAAGATGCTCACTGATACATTAATGGCAGGCTGCTGAAGAAGATAAATGTAAACATTCAAGAATTGCCTTATTCAGCCCATCTGATACTTAAAAAGAAGCAGAGGCCCTAGGGGAAAAAAAAATGAAGGGTATGTGATCATGTAATTAAAGACTGGATCATAATGGATATGCACAGTAGGGTTGAATTAAGGTTATACTGGCATCCCAGCTTCTGATATTTCCTAACTTTTAGGAATACAGGGCAACCTTTACAACATTTATTTTGTGTTGTTTTGGCAGGATCTGTTTCTTGACATTGGTTTGAAGAGAGCCTAGCACTTTGTGAGTTCTGTCATAATGGAAATAAGCAATAGAAAAACACTTTTTAAAACACCACACACACACACACACACCCTGCAACTATTGCAACATGCTCTTTTCACAGCTTTTTCTGAAGGAAGGTACTGAGTGTTCTCTATGGTAAGTGGAAAGATTCAAGAGTTCAAAGGTGAAGAACTAGAGTTATTTGATTTTAAAAAAATTTGCTCTAGTCTAGGGTCTGAATTAGTATATATTTCCTTATGAAAATAAATACACTACAGATTCAGCAGGGATGCTTTTTTCTGTTTGAGAACTTATTCCTGACACAATGAGGAAATACAAGAAAGTGTGAAAGCATTACAGGCTTTTTATGTGATATCTTATTAAAACCTTTCAGTGTAGAAAAGTGTTAAGTCTCTTCTCTTCCTGTTTCACTGTCAGTTCTAGATTTTTTTTTGCATTGTTTGGCATTAACCTAATAAAGAAGTAACAGTGGAGAAATAATTGGTATTTGTTTCTAAAAAGCAGTATTTATGCCTTAGATTGACATAAGTTTTCTCTCACCTGTAAACTGAAGATTACTGATTGCAATACATAAAATACAACAATCCATACTACGCAGAGTTTAGTTTTAGTATAGGTTGATGTTATTAAAATGCCACAGTATTTTTGTCATCTACCAAGCATTTGAAAATGTGTAGGAAGAGGTTGCCTCTTATTTTTTCTTTATGCAGAAAGAAGCTTTACATGGGATGCTTAGAGCATTTTTCAATGTTTTTGCTCTTTTCAGTCTTTGAATATGCAGTGGCAGCTGTAGTGACGTTAAGCTGCTGCACCAGGAGGCAGATGTAACTCAGAGTCCATAGCCAGTCCTGCATGCCATGTTGCTCCTCAGGGAACCCCATGGCCTGGTTATGAGTTCCCACCTTGTTGTGTAAAGTTTTCAAGCCGACACTCCTCAAGCTACAGTGGTGATATGGAAGTCCTCCCTGGAAAAACTTGGATTCCATGGCTTGCTTGTGGACAGAGACAGCAGTACCCAGCCCCTCACTGCAGGTAAGTGCCCTTACCTGTCTTCCAAGGGCCATAAGGCTTTTTTTCCCCTGGAGCCTTGAGAGCAGGCTGTCATTCCTATTGTGTTGCCACTAGAAATGTTTGGACTCAGGCTCAGACCTGGGCTCAGAAATGTGGTATGGATCCAGCCCAGTGGCAAAGCAGTGCTCTGCAGTGGGGAAGGGGTAAGGGCTTTTCGGCTCCGAATGTGCGCCTGTCTCTCAACCCAGCATTGCAACACTGCACATAACTGCAGCACTGGAGCAGTGACTGTTTCATCCTGAAAGTGTGGGGGTGAAGAAGTCAGTCACATATTCTTCCAAAGAGGAGAAGTCTCGCATCTGAAAGGATAAGATAGACTGGTAGGAGTTAGAGAAAGGGCAAAAGTCTGATTTGTGACCACACTGGGAACTTCCCTCTCTCTACAACATGCTCATGCTTACACGCAAACCCACACACTTGCAGTCTGCATTTCTAAATTGGTCTATCAGGCAATGAGTTCCTCAAACCACTTCTCACATAAGCTGAGTCCTGTTTAAGCAAGTGGGACTAGTCCCATAAGCCAGAATCCCATTCTACAGTCCAGCAGTTGTTTAAGAAACATTTCTGCCACTGCAGGAAGCTCATGAGGGGATGGAAAGACTCAGAGGGGCAAGGGCAGGCTGTCAGCATTGGTCATAACTATGACATGTTTATTTCAGGAAATTCTTCTCATGACATCCTAAAATGACCAAACTTTGCTGCACTTACTCCATACAGAAAAAGGTTTTCTCTGTGGGGAATAAGATTGATTTCAAAGGGGCAACTCACTGAGGCATGAGCCTCAGGTTTGGCCAGGACAGATTCAACAGAAGGCTTTTCCTATGCTATTCCTTTGACTTCAGCCAACAACAGCATGTGACATGCATGCACATGTAGCAGATAAAAAGCAAATTCAGAACATAGTATTCTGTTTTGTTTATAAAGGTGATTTTTTTTTCCCCTAAATGGGATAACAGCAGTGTGGCAGCATTATGCAATGCTTGTTTTTAATAAAGAAATCATAGTTTGGATCTAGTAAAAACAAAAATTTAAGAAAATAGAAACAGATCATTTGAAAACTTGTCAATAGAGAGAACTCACAACATAGCCATACATAACCATTATTACACATTCAGGTTTTCATTTTTATGAACTTTGGAATGAAACAGCATAGAATAGTCTAGATCAGATAAACAGTCATTAATTGCAATCCTGAATGGAAGTTGTTAACAATAATACTAATGTGAAAGTAGCTTGTAAGTGAAAAGAATGATTCAACCATTTGTTGTTGTGTTCTGCAGTCAGATTATGTCATCTCAAATTCCAAATTTTTACCTTTCCTGTAGTTTTTTGTGGTAAAGATTGTATGCGAGGGATCGTAAAGAGATTTATAGTTCTCTGTTTCTCAGGGCTTTATTTTTTCTGGCCTGCCATATAATTTTAGGAAGAAATAATTGAAATAATTGAATAACTGAAATAATTTCAAACCCTTGTCTGTAGTGGCTGCATTATGGGGTCTTGCACTGCCTGGTGAGTGCTGAGCAGCCTGTGTTGGTCAGCATGGGGCTCTCAGTCACCCTATGGTCAGGCAAAGGAAAAACCAGGAATTTTTAATGATTCTTTTATAACAATATTTCCTGACTTTCAGAATTAAAACTGTGGCTGTCTGCAGATTTTAAGTACAAATTACATTAAAATACTTTAAGATTTTAGGAAACCAATATGTTTATCCTACAAGTATTTTTTTCCTTAGTATTTGCCTCTTATGTACTTTGATTTATGATGTAGTTAAAAATCTAGACATATTTTTAAAATCTTTTAATAAACATCTGAGAAAAAACCCTTTCATTTATTGTCCAGTGATGCCCTAAAAAATTCTTAAACAGCTTTATTAAGATTCGTGATTTGGAAATCAAATACACTTTTAAATAGACGGCTCCTTTGGAGTGGTTATTAAGTAGTAGCAACCAAACCTTCCCCAATCTGCCTGTCTCAAAAATGCATCACAATAGCAAAACATGGAGATGTAATGGTAGCACTGTCGATTTTAGGCCAGGTCTGCACAGACTACAAAGGATATTGCCTACTATGCATCTACTAAAACAGAAAAAAACAGTAAAACAGTGATAGCAATATTTAGCTAGACATAAGCACCTGCCTCACTACACTCCCAACATCTCTCCACCAAAGCTGGATTTGTGGGGTTTTTGGCTTGTAAATCAGATGTCTCTCTGTGTGTTTCATTTTGTGCAGGGTCTGGCTTTGGGGGTCAAATTATTTCATTTTAGCTGTTTTTTTGTACTTTTATTGTGGTCTGTCTAAATCGTGCATATCAATGCAGTGATATCAATGTTGCTGCAAGAACAGGCACTTATCTTTTTCCCCTCATTTTTTTCTAGCCAACACTTGCCACAAGTTGTTCTCTTTACCTCTGTCATTTGTAGTCATGGCATTGCTCCTGTTACAGGTTTTTTTTTTCTCCTTGCAATGGTATTAACTCAGGCATTTTAATCAGTCTCAGACAGAATTCTCAGGACAAAATTAATATAATTAGTTCTGTAGGACAGATTAGGCAGGGTGAAGGAACATCACCTAGAGAGTCTGTGTTATTACCTTTCTTTGAGTACTGAGAGATATTATCAGGTGGGAAAAAAATTAAAATCACAGCTACACAGTTCTTACTTGATTGTGTAGCTTTATATACAGTGCTGTTCAACTGTATTTACGTGTGAACACTTCAATTATGCTGGTGTGGAAGTGTAGCCACTCATCCCTTTAAAAGGATTCTAGTACATGTTGCATGCCAGAAATTAAGATGTTTGGCTGCCCCCATGTGATTTGAAATCTTTCCCCAGATGAAGAAACCTGAACACTCCATAACTTACTTTCCTGAATTCAGTCATGTGAGTAATGTTCCTGACAATTATGAGATTATTCTTATAATTGCAATGAACGGGGTTGTGAGTTTAGGGCCCATAGCCCAAGACTTTGAATATCAGAGCTCCCACTGGTTTTTCTTCCTTCTTAGACATGTGCCATAAACTGAGAAACTTGCTTGGTCTGTACTGCCAATAAATTACCTATTCCTAACAACAACAACAACAACAAAACAAAACAAAAAATAAAAATAAAAATAAAAAAATAAAAAAACAACAACAAAAAAACAAACCAACCCTCAACCAACCAAAAACAACCAAGTAAAAAAAGGAAAAAATGTTGTTTTTTAATGATACTATTTTACAGGAAACAAGAGCTATCTGATCATTTATATAAGGATCTTTTATGAACTTGCTTGAAAACACTAGAAAAACAGAGAGAGGGGCCTGAATACAAGCAGAGGCAGTAATCTACAGTTATTTCACAAAAAAAGAAAGTTCTTTTTTTTCCTCCATTTTTTCAAAGGAATTCAGAAAATACTAACTGAAACAGAAACGAAAATCTTGACAGCAGAAACATACACCTCTATAAAATTAGGCTATCAGTTCTGACTTAGATTAACCAGATGACTTAAACAGGCATGTGATGAAAAACAAGAAAGTCACAGATTTTTAATTTAAAAAAGGGAAAAAAAAGTGAAGCATAGCATCTGTGAATAAAAAAAATCCCAGCCTTTTGATCTATGTCTTTTCATTTTCTGCTTCCAACAGCCCCTTCAGTGACCATTTTCTCCCATGTTTGTCTCTGATGAGGAACAAAAGCTGCTTGATACCCCTCTTACAATAGCAAGGAGATGTGCCTGGCTGTGTGGGAGGAGCCACTCAATTCTTCCGTGTAGCGCTGGGTACACATGCTTCGAGCTGCATTAAGTGTTCCTGGGAGCAGGGAACAGAGTGTTCCAGCAGGATCTAACATACAGGCAAAGATAGAAAGCCATTTTCTTCACAACTATGCAGTGCATTAATACATGATCCCAAGCTTGCAAAGGATGAACCTACTGTTTCAGAACTTTTTCCTTTCTTTTTCAAATCTTAATTCACTTTCAAATTATTTAAGGGGACTCTCTGGGGGTTTTTTTTTGAAACATGATTTTTAAAAAATTCGCTGCTCTATGAAAGCCTGCTTATAAAAAATTACGCAAGAGACATAGCAGTTGCATAACACATCCTTTGAGGAGCTTCATAAAATGTCTTTGCAGCCCACATTTTCCTCCCTTTGGGTTATTCTGCCCCATAACTCAGCTAGCAGTCAGTGAAGAGGGAACAAGTAGAAATTAATTTGAGATAACAGGGGAGAAGGGAGACCTAGAGTGATAAGCATCTCCATTATGAAGCAAGAACATGGGCCTCCCCCAGAAGCAGGTGGAGTCCCACCAGCTGTCTCAGCCCTATCTGTTGCCACGTCACCGCAACCAGCTCAGGCCCCAAAACGGTGCTGTTTCATACCAAGAGACCAACATGTGCGAGGCCAAGGCAGGGAATGTGTGCCACACATTCCTTTCCTCCGTGTAGGCATGTCTTTACTGTTTCCACTCAGTTTTGTTACCCTGGAGCTGTAGGATATTTCCTGCAGAGTCATCTCCTCCCACCAACTCAGAGCTTCAGTATCATCTACCGGGCAGCATGGTTTCAGTAGAGCCATACCAGAGCTCTTGATGCCACCACCCAAACACTTCTGTTTCACATAAGATTCAAAAAACCAAACCAAAACAACAAAATTTCCCAATTGTCCCATTCATGCTGAAGTTTTCAGATCTGTTTAAAGCTACAGCCAAATGTGGGTGCATACCCCTGGATTTTCTATATTGATATCACAATATAAAGATAATTATTAGGGATGTCCTGGAGTGATCATAAGAAAACTCATTCAGTGGCTACAGTCCTAGGGAAAATTATCTGTCCATCAGTTATGCGATTTCCTACTTTGCATCAAAAGTGGATTGGAACTTGAAATAGTGATTGGAACTTGAATTTTTCATGTACATGTTTTAAATTGCTAGACTAATGCAGTGATTTCAACACAAAACAGCCTTAGAAGGATGAACTGAGCCATGCTTCACTACTTTGTTAATTTAAACTCAACATTTCACCCAGTGGGCAGAAAGTACAACAAGGATGAATTTCAGTTGCTCAAGATTTTAAAAGAACAGTAGTTACAACCCTCAGCCTAACACAACATCGAGGAGAGTTCAATACATTGAGAAGTTCTGATGATATGAAGAATTCCACTTTCTTTGGGTACAGGTGGATATTTTGCCAGATTGGAGTGCATTAGATAACTGTGGATCTTATTTCATTATTGATCTAATAATCTCAAATCTTTTTGACCCTGTGTTTGTAAATACCAGAAGGCTGCTTTAGAGTCCTCACTCCAGCCATAAAGCAGTTACACTGACCACAGAAATGCCAATTTCATTGGTAGAGGTTTTAGAACAAAGGCAACAGCGGTTTTACTACTCCTGATGAAGGTCAACACCCTTCATTGTGAAGACAGATAAATAAAAGATTACCTGTAGTAAATAAAGTTATGGATGGTCACATAAAAATGCAGTAATATTGCTCATAAACTCCAAAGATTGGAGACCAAACAGTTGTTTAATGGAGAATAGAAGAGAATTTTACATGCACTCATTTCTGAAGCAAATGAAACAAACTAGTGGCATATTTTTGTTTTATAACTGCCATGATTTCTCTCCAAGTATTTTTATAGTTGTTGTTGCTAACGTCTTCATTGATTATGTATCAGTCACACTAACTCCTTGAAAAGAAGCTGACCAGCCTATTTATCCATACCTTCCTCCTCCAGAAGCATAAGGTCAACACATTGATGTGCACGAATATCAGCTGTTCACTGGTGCATACCCATCCCAAATCCAACATGCTTTCTTGTGGTGTCAGAGGAGTTTTGCCATGAAATTCTCTAGAAAGATTTTTCACTGTATTGAATGACTTAGGAACCTTGTCTTCAAAATTTACCAAGCCTATTTTCTTTTTTTTCAGTTGGTGGCTTTTAACCTATTGGCTGCCTTTCATGCTTGGTAGGTTTTTTGGAGTTGTTTTGGGGTGGTTTGTTTTTGGGTTTGGGTTTTTTTTTTTTTGTTTCTTTGGTTGGGTTTTTGTGGGGTTTTTTTCTCAGCTTTAACTGAAAATAACACTCAAATTCTGGGAAATAGATGAGTTCCTTCTTACCAATAGCAGAGTATGAGATCAGGAGTTCTGGAGAGACAGAGTCCAGAGGATGCTTGTTTGGAACTGCATCTTCTCAGCCATCCTTTAACAAATAGCTCCAAGGCCCGTGACTTGAGAACATTTGTTACCCTTTGCACATGACAAATGGGTTTAAAGGCTATCAGATTTATTGGAATACTGAAGGGTCACTTCAAAGGTACTTAGACACATGCATTATTGAAAAAGCAATTATTTTTATTTCTAGGACGGCTCCTGTTTTTACCTTGGAAATCAAGCAACACAAACACCAATGAATATCATCCCTATGTTGATTGGAATTATTTGAACTCCTCTACTACTACTAAAACATCTAAGATCCATTTTTAAAAAAATTGTCCCAAAATAGTTAAATAGTTTTTAATGGCATATTTTATTACAAAATTCAAGAAATTTTAATTTTTAAAAACCTGAAGATTACCATATGGATTACTGAACTCATAAAACACACTTCAGCAAACACTTTCTTCAACAGTTCGTTTGCAATTTAGATGCAAACAGAGTACTAAATGCTAAAGAAGTTTGAAAATGTTTTCAGTTATCAGAATTTGAAGTGTTCCTGTTAGATTGGGACAAATCTATTAACACAAATAATCCCAATCCTTAAGAGGACTAAATACTTTCCTGCTTATCATTTCATAACACAAGTATTACTTTCACAAGAATCACATATGTTCCCTGATACGAAAAAATTATTAACCTGCCAGGACAGGTTATTAATTATTATTAACCTGCCAGGACAATATATAACTGCAGATAGTGAAGCATTTTGAATTTATTTAGGTATGCCATTTGCACATCCAGAGCTCATAAAAGGTGGGTAATTTTTTTCACATCCACTAAGCTCAGCCTTTTCCAAAAAGAAGAGAAAGTAAAAGTCAGCCTCCCTTCAGATTCATGCATGTTCTCCCATGCACATTCTGCTTGACCCCAGTTCTGTCTCCCCTCTAGAAGATGAGGGGACATTGATCTGATAACCAAGGCCCTTGACCCCCTCTGGGAGAGCTGCAGAGGGTTTAGATAATGCAATAATCCACAGACATGTACAGAGGGAAAACCAGGCCAGGAGAGTGTTTTTGTTCCTGTATGGTGCCTGTTTAACTGCTGGGTACCTAACACTCCTTTAGCCTGTTGTGCATCTCCTCACCCTGAATTACATCCCATGTCTCTGTCCACGGGGTAACTGGGCCTGTGTGCTATGACACAAGAAAATAAAATCTGCAGAGCAAAATGTCTGTTAATGAGGGCCCAAAACCCACAACATATAGTTTCTGGTGTGTGGTGCTGTGGGCTGTGTGTGACCCCCTCTATTTGATGCCTTGGGCTGTACATTCAGCAGTAGGTGGAGCACATTGTGGTGCTTCACTTGGACGGCATGCTTCGGGCTGCTGACATGTGTGACCACAGACAAAGGCATCACTGCAGTGCTCCAGTGAGGCCCAGCTGTGGGGAGCACCCTGGAGAGCCCCATGGCTGACAGGACAGAGGGAAGTCGGCCACCTCAGAATATTTCTGCTGCCTGCTCATGGCAGTTACACCTGCCAGGGCACTGGTGCAACAGAGGATCTGGGCTCTCAACAGCAATCAGCTCCCCCTTGCAGCTGATAATGTGGCCATCTAAATATATCCATGATTAGGGCTACTCTGCACAGATTAAAGTCACAGCTCTGTATCTCCCAGCTGAAGCACAACAGTTGGCCTGATGACAGCACAAGCATGAACTTTATGACCTGTTTTTTTCAAACTGTTTTTTAAAGCATGCTTTAAATATACTGGGTCACTGTCTGTAAGAGTGGATCACAACAAATGTAATCCCTTCTCCAAGGATGACTTCCTTTAATTCTGTAAATTGAATTGGGGTGGAACAGGCAACATGATTAGGAGGTCATCTCTTTAATGCTTCAGATGCCTCTAAGTGTGCCACCTTGTATTTTTAACAGAAAAAAAAAATCTAAAACAAACCATAAAACCCACAAAACACACACACACAAAAACCCCTACATTTTTGTATAAAGTATCATCAAAAGCTTTAAGCAAAAGCTCATATTCAAGCATTTCATTTTATCACCTCTACAGTAATGATGCATAAGGTACCCTGTTTTGATAATCCCACCTCCTCTTATACAGGGCCCTCTTTTATCTGTCTTATACATTTCAGGGGACAGAAATTGATCCTGTGATCCTGAACAAGCCATTCTAATTGCTTGTCTGTCCAGAGATGAACTTAAGGCATTGCTGCCTTGATAAACAGGAGTCCCTTTGCTCTCCCTCAGAAATCCCCAATATAATTATAGAAGATTCAATTCTTCATGCATTTTTCCCTAGGCAATGACCTGCTTTGCTAGTATGTCAAAATCAACTGCAGTTTTTTCATCCAGAGGATAACAAAGTTGCCTTAGCTTTTCCCAGTAAACACAACTGAGAATTGGGAAACTAAAAAGACCTTATTCCTTTAATTGTTCACTATTTGAGCATGAAGTTACACACAGGGGACCCTTGAAACTTCTTCCGTGTTCATACTCTTTAATTCAATTAAGACCCTAAGCTAAAGCAAAGAGCTAGCAAGAGTCAGATACTATTGCTACTGGTAATGTACCTGCCAAAAAATTAATGGTATATAAACAATTTAAGTGGCCTTTTTGTTATGAGATTCCCTTTCTGAAGCAGGTTAGTTTGCCTAAGATATGACAAAATTATTGATGAATTCCTGACTGACTTTTTTCAGTCCTTGATTTAAAATAGGCTACTGAATTTGAGCACTTGAGGTGCAAAGGAGAACTTATATTTTCTAAATGGCCTTCTGTAGTCTGAAGAGATCAATGGCATACATTTTACTTGCATTGCCTGCATTTGGAGCCTAGGGGGAAAACAAAAGCACAAATAATGGATTGATTTAGATGGAATTTGGGATTATAGTCTGAGGATTTCATACATGTTTGGAGGATGTGTGAAAGGTCATGTAAAGATCCAGCAATATGCAGGGTTTCTTGTATGGTCAAAGTATTGGCTGCCAAATGTGGGACTTCAGAGAAAATGGAATTTAGGCTTAAAATCATTAGTGTATTCAAAAGGAAGAATCATCATCCTGATCCCAAGACTTAATGACTAAATAAAAATAGACAATAGGAAACTAGAACAATATTTTATTGATGAATAAAACACATACATGTTACTTTTATACTGACACACATTCATGTAGTACTGAATAAAGAACTTTGCAATATCTCTTCTGACCCAAAAGAGGAAAAATCCACATAATTTGAAAAAATACTCAGAAAAATGCCTAACAAATCCTTTCCCCAAAACCCATGAAAATACCTAAATCTGCTGAAAATATGTGAAGTAGATTTCATGATCAAGAAAGATATTGAAATAATTGACACAGTATATTTAAAGAGATCTATTTTTCTCAGGCCAGTTGTTTAATTAAATAATGACAAAAGAAAAAAAAAAGAAATATTGACAATATTGGCTGTACACATTTTGGATGATTGGACTAAAAAAGGCATCAAATTCTCACCTCCTATCAGGGGAAGTCAGGTAGCAGCTGTCACTCATGTATCTACATACAGATCCTCTCTCACATCAGGTATTCTAAAAAGCAGATAGCTTTATCTTCTCTCACTTTTCACTCTCCAACATTGATTAGGATCAAACTGATCAGAACATTCCCAGGGAAGAACTGTGAATAGACTTGAAAGCAATGATACATTGGTAAGCTGGTTTGCTCATCATCTTCTCCCAGAAACTCTTGAGTACGGAATATCTCAGTGATGTGGGAGGAACCTTCTCCTTATGCAAATGTCCAACCTCCTTCTTAGGAGTGCAGTGAGGGTCCTATAGCTCATAAGAGTTTCTTCTGTAGGAGCATTGTATAGGAAGTAATTCACTTCTAGTGAAAAAGCTAGCTCTTGGATTTTACTACACCTCCTTAGTGTATCTCTGCTGCCTGACCTCATTAATCTTGTTTTTCATGGTCACTGTACTGTGCAGTTATTCCATTAACATATTGTAGTGCTGCCCCAGGCTTCTTTAATGTATGTTCCATTTTATATTTGCCTAATTTATTTAGGCATTTGTAGTGCATTGACCACTGTAGGGTTTTCCTTTCTATGGCCAAATGAGGAAAGCATATGGCATGGAACAGCGAGCTATTGTGTTCGTGGGAAGCCCGGTAAAAGGGCATGGATACTCCAGCACAGAAATTCAACACACCAGCTCAATTAAAAAAAAAAAAAAAAAAAAAAAAAAAAAAAAAAAAAAAAAAAAAAAAATCAACCATTTTCCACATGGGAAGCCCTTTATGTACATTTAGGCCTGTGCATACCCTGTGCTGAAGGAAGGAAAGAGAGAAGGTGCCTACAGCCTATAATAGGTATTTAAACCTCCCAACAAATTTGGGATCAAGCTCAAAGATTAGGTATTTGCAAAGCTCAGAAGCAGATCAGATTATGTGGTAATGCATGGAGCAACACACAATTCAATCACTGTACATTCTGGTTTCTGTTATTTTTAGGGGGAACAATGGTACTGGCCAGATTCAACAAACAAAATTAAAAGCTATGACAAGGCACTAACAGATCATCTCTTCTGTATTTTACATATATACATACATTTCCTTGCTTGGAAGTAAAGGTCCTAATTCTTTTATCCTTTTTTGCTTACTAAATGTCCATGTGTTCTTTGGGAACACAAAAAAGCTCAAGATCTCAACTGACAGAACTTAAAAAGCATAAGAAAGCTCTTTCTAAACTACACTTAGGTTTAATATATGTTGGTGGAAGTTGAAAAATCACATGTAAAATTATTTTGATTTGCAAGAGTACGTAAGAGTAATCTATTATTAAAATTATTTTTAATATTGCATTTTTTTCATATCCAGTCCTTAACAGCATCATTGTTTTATTTTTAACTGTATTTAGTTGAACAAAACCCCTTTTTGAAAACCCCTTAGTCAAAAACCAAAACCTGATGTGTTACTGTTTCATTCTTTCATCGTCAGTGTTTAAATTATATTCCATGTTTAATGGATAATCATCAAACAGTACCTGTAACACATTCTAGGTTGTTTTCCCTGTTTGAAGAAAAATATTATGGACTTTTACTGACAATTTTCACAAAAAGAGCTGGTGTCTCTGGGTGCCAAATTTGTGATCTTTTCTTTAATAGCTATCCCCATTGTTACTGTGAGTAGAGTTTCACACTAAAGTATCTACAGGATAGTAACAGTAAGAAAATCACTTACTCTGAGTCTAGGAAAAGTAAAGACCAGGCAGTGCTTTTTGCTTAAGCCTTAAGACATCCAAAGTAAGCCAGGACAGCACTGCTCAAAACAACGAAAATCCAGCCCAAGCTTGCTTCAAGTACCTGTCACCTCTCTGTCACTGGCCTTACATGTTCAGTTGCTGTAGGCCCAGAGAAGACAGGTTTTTAAACAAGGGAGCAGCTACCCCCTCACAACCCTGCCTTGACCATTTGTCTTTCATTAATGGCCTAAGACAAGGCAATTGTGAAACCAGAGCTGAGTTCTGCTAGAAGGGTAAGAATACCCTGAAAGGCTCAAAAGCTTGTTCAAATTGTTTTATGGCAACAAAGTAGCCTTTGAAACAATTTGCATTACAAAGAGTGAAAGTTTATTGTTAAACCAGTAATTGTTTCTGAGCCATGGGGGGTACGCTAACAGGGAGAGAAGAACTGGAGCCAGATGGAGAAGGGCGTTGCTTACTAGCGTGTTGCCTTCATGGTATATTAGGCAACCTAAAGATCAGGT
The DNA here is from genome assembly GCA_013401135.1 of Cettia cetti. Classification (NCBI taxonomy): domain Eukaryota; kingdom Metazoa; phylum Chordata; class Aves; order Passeriformes; family Sylviidae; genus Cettia; species Cettia cetti. Next base: position 15,887 of record VZUI01041041.1, read on the forward strand.
GTTTGCTGGAGAGAGGAGAACCCTAAAATCTTCAATATTTATTTAGTTACCAGAGCTGCTCAGCCTGGTGCTGAGCACAAGTTGCAAGGGAGAGGGGACACTATGGACATACGAGAAGGCGAATGTATTATTTACTTTCCTTCCAAGATGCATTTTCATCTACAGTATCACCCATAACTTCGTCCTCCCACGTGATTCTGACTTCAGTTCTAGGTGGAGCTTCTGGACATGAGGAAATACTGAGAAAGTGTTTAAAGACAGAAAGTGGTGTTTACACCATATATGTCCTGAGGGAACTGAGTTCATCTTCTCATGGCTGTAAACCCTGGGTGCACATCACTGTGCTCTGTGGCACCTATACTGTAGGATCATATCGACATAGATTGGAGGATTGATCCTTTCCACTGATTCAGGTCAAGAGAGAGAACACATCCTCTAAGGAAGAAGCTCCAGAAAGAATGTAAAAACTAGTCTTGTGCAATGCACAGAGAAAGGACATTTAAAAACTGCCATACATGTAGCTCCCCTAACATGAATGACCAGATCTCCAGAGCAAATCAGCCAGTCCATCATTCCTTCTCTACTTCCAGCCTGAGGCAGATTCTGCATCATCAGAGAACCCAAATACAAACACTTGTCCCACTGATAGGAATAGATCAGCCTTAAGTCCCTGACTACAGGTGTACAAGTGCATTCTTGTAACAGGAGAATGTTATTTATTCAGAAACTGATGTCCACAAATTACATGAGCGCTGGCTGATCCAAGTAAAAAAGTGCCATTTGCAAGTTTGAACAATTACCATATACTTCTGCTGAGAGGACACATCATGAATAAAATTACTTCTTATTGCAGCAAAATCAATTCTTATTCCTGCTTCCAAACAAGCTGAAAGCACCTTATTAGGGCAACAAATAACAACTTCAGCTCCAGATAGGATATAGGGAAACCAACTGTGTGATGAAACACAGGAAAACCTGTATAACTGCATACACTGCACAAAGTAAATGATGAATTTATACCTCATTCACATAATGCAGTTGCTCACAGTAGGAAGTAGACAATACTGTATTAACTGAAGGTTTAGGAAGACATTATTTTCACTGCTTACAACAGACAGTTCCTATCAATGGCCTAAAGGGAACTGTAGGTCTTAGCAAGCCTCACCATTGTGGATTGAACTGCCAATTTTTTATTATCATAGTAAGGTTGTACATGCTTGCCTGCACATCTAAATGTCAAAGTCCTTACATGCATTGCAACTCAACTGGGTCATGGTAATGAGAGCTTCAGAAGTGTCTAGGTATTCTCCCAGCCAAACCAGCTGTAATCTAAGTCTTTCCTCAGCTGCATTCTCAGTAACAATGCATCTGTACTTTCCCTTTACCCTCAGTGTTGTCAGAGCTCTGGCTTGATGGTCTGAGATAAAATGTGTACACACACATTCACATGCAAAACAATAGCAGCTCTTATTTCATGAATGTCAGAGCATTTCTTTGGAAATTTGTTTGAGTTGTTTGTTTCCTATCTAAGCTTTGTGGAGGTGTCTCACAGTGTGGCATTGGATGAGTGAGTGATACTGCATGCAACAAATATATGCCTGGGTCATTGGTATATTTGCAGACACCAACATGCCCATGCCCAAAATGAAAGAACTTAGAACAAATTCCATCTCTATTTACATGGACCTTTTAAAATTCTCTTTCACCTGAAGTTAAGTGGTACCAAAGTAAAAGCTGAATCCATGGTGGAACTTAATTCAGAAATAAAGCATGTGACTACTTTCATGACATGCTATTATTTTGTATGATCTTTAAGTTACTGAATGATTATGCAAGAACTCAGACATTTGTATATTTTTGCCAAAATTATTTTCATATTGTTTTCTCTGTCTAACATCCAGTACATAAAGTAATTTCTGACATATATAAATGGCATACAAAAGTATTCTTTCCTGCCTTTTCCAAAGTTTAATCCAACAATCAAAGATAACAACAGCATAGATAAGCACAAATGTCAGCCAGCTGCACACTAGTGCAGACGTGTCTCATGGAGAAGGTGGTAACACTTTTTTACGGAAGGAAGGCTGATGTAATGTTTGCATTCGAGTATATGTGTTCTTAAGAGTTTTGTATTGCTCAGTTTAAAACAAAATAAAACAACTGCTGCTAACATGAAGACAAGCTTCAAGTGACCCTTTATTTTTCTAGGTCACAGTTTGCTATCTTGACATATCGCATGCGCACATCTGCTCTTACACATAGAGGTGAACCTTCCAAATACTAGCAGATTTCCAAGTGCTCAAATGCTGTTATTGCAAAGGCTATTTTCTAAGACAATAGGAACATTTCAAGACAAATGTAATGATTTTTCTTAAACTATACTGAAATTTTCCCCTCAGAGACCAAGCACTGGGAAAGCATGGAAAGAGGAAAAATAAGGACTGCTCTTTGGGAAGAGGTGGCTGGCTTCCAAAGGCATAAAGAAATACATGTCAGAGCAGCTGCAAATGCTTGAACTGGGATTCAAACACATCAACTACAGCCCTCATGGTGATTAAGGAATAAGTTAACTCTCTGTAGAAAGGTCTATGATTTCTGATGTACAGTGTTCAGCACTGTACAGCCAAGGAGAGAAGCATCAACTCGGCTCCTTTTCTCCACTCTGACATTTATCAGTAGCTCTTGGATCATTCCAAGTGCACACTGCACTTGAGGCTTAAGCACCTGGTTATACCAGCTTTCTTAATCATGCTTTTTAAATGTATTCCTCCTCTGATTTTATACTTTCAAACCAGTTCAGCCATAACCTGATTGCAGCTTCCACACAACCCTAATCAACATATTACAGCTTGGGAACTGCTGTACCATGTCATTCCATTTAAAGGAAATGAGCTGTTTCTGCAATGCATCCAATTTCCTGATCACAAACAAAGTTAAACTCTTAAAAAAATAATTTAAAAAAAAATCAAATATTAAACACTTTTTGAACCATGTATCCATATGAGGTTAAGCCTTTCCCACCCCCTGTATGATGCTGCTCACATTCCAGGTACCTCTGGAAACCTTTTGTGGTGTGCATCCCACTAACTGGAATCCAAGTTGGTGAGACAGGATCTTGAAGCCACTGACATTGGCTTTCAATACACTCCTTATTTTCCAGTAAATATTCTGCAAGCGTGTGATTTTTTGGCACTGCCTTAACTGTTGTGGCATTGCCCTGAAGGACAGACTAACCCAGTTTATAATAAGTGTATTTAATAGTGCTGAGCTCTAGTAGGAATTTAACCATGGCTTTGTAAACGATTTCAAAATCAAGTTCCAAACCAAGGGGAATTTATTTGTTGGCTATTTTTTTGTCAATAATTTGAAGGTTGCTTTGCATGTTTTATTTATTGTGAAGTTTACATGCTTATTTAACTGTAAGCATATTTGTGAAAGCGTCAGATTTAGGTTTTGGTTTTTAATTAGAACATAAGTTCCTGTTTAAATGAAGATTTTTATATTGAGCTTGGTCAAAATATGTACAGCCACACAGAAAATTCATATACTATGGCCAGATCATAAATGCTATTTCAGAGGAAGGTAATTTCAACTTCTGTAGCCTATGTCCAGCACATTTGTTGTGTTTTATATCAATGGCAATACACAACAGAAGGGAAATTCAAATGTTTAATGTCAAATACTTAGTTGTGTTCTTAGTAAAGTTTTAGTTTGTGTACTAATAGTGGAACATGCTTTAAATACATCTGTTACTCCGTCAGTGTTTAAACACAGTAAGAAAAATTAATGTCTTCAGGAAGAAACTAGCCCTGAAATTATTCAACATGGACAAAAATTACCCAAACAATTCAAATGGTTTCATAACAGAACCAAAACCATGCCCTTTTTTCTTCTATAATCATTTTTTGAACTGGGCATGCTGTAAGGTCTATATGCTTTTTTCAAAGATTCCATGCTGGATTTTTGCTGATTCTTATCATCCATTACATAAACAAATGATGGGGAATCTGTGGTTTTACAGTTTACACAAAATCTAGTGACTTTGAGAAATTATGAGACCAAGACTCCAAAAATTGGCTCAGCGTCACTCTCCAAGTACAGAGTATTAAAGACCAGCTTCTGCTTCTAAATACTGCTTCTTGTTGAATAAAAATTTCTCTCTCTTCCTATTCCTGGTGAATGACAGATAGAAAGTGATTTTAGGATCCAAGTTAAAGCCATTAAATATCATGTTTGTCACAGTAATCTTTTTTTCTAACCATTTTGTTCTGGTAGTAATGCTGTTCCAATTCCCACAATAATCCTACATTTTTGTGTCGCTTCTGGAGCATGGACAATGAGCTAACCCCAAAGAACATGAGAGTACAAGTTTGTATGCACATCACTCTCTATTTTTTGGTCATTGATATTCTTTCAAACAGTAAAAAATATTTTTTTTAACATATTCATCTACAAAAACACAATAATGAAACTGTTATTTAGATTACATAAAATAGAAAAAATATATTAAATTGTCCCAATGTATGAAGTTCTGTGCTCTGTATGCAAGACACAAACTAAATGTTGTTCTTAACTGCTCTTTGAATGGGATTACTTAGGGCCATTGGAAAACTGCTGAAAGACACTAGAAATCCAGAATGGATGAGGCCAGTAAATCAAGGGAAAACAGGTTTGTTCCTTGCAGACTCACCTTTGATGAACTAACATATAGCTTTTATGTAATTATATTGGCCTAAATATGGCCCTGAAAATTGAATGTACTCCTCTTGCTAAGTGAGCACAGAGAGAATTTGCCTCTTTCTGCAAACACAACCACATGTCAATTGCAGTATCAGAGCTCTGAAGTTCAAATACTTGGTAATGGTTATGGAGACAGTAAATAAGATGAGCATTTGTTTAGCCAGTATATTTGGATTTTTAAGGATGAACCGGTGCTCAGGAGACAGGTGTCTGGAGCAGGGCAACAGCATTAAGTGGCCCACCATTTGACAAAGCTGATAACACCAGCATAGCCCCACTCAGGTAAGCCAGACAAAGCTTCACAAAATCCTAATTTTGCCTCATCAGCAAGATATTATTTACGTCAGGACAAAGAGAGCAGAGAGCTTTACAGTAAAGTGGGTGAATCAAAGGTAAGGCGATACAAGAGGAAGTGTTTAGTCACTCCTGCTTCTTGAGGTTAAGATTATCTGAAGTCATGCATTTTCAGTTGTTTATGGAAGCATATTATTATTTGGTTCAAATATTTATTAGACCCCATCAAATAATCAAGCAAGTAAAAATTGTTGGCATTGTTTTCAAAGCTGATTACAGAGGACAGATATTGCTTGGTAATCTTTCCCATTCCTTGATTTAGAAATATACTCCTGTATCTCTTTTCATAGCACAGATGCCAAAACCACAGGATGTAATTTTAATCCTCATTTACTGTCACAGCTATGGATCCATCTGGTTTTATTCCAGGCAAAGCACAGCCAGCTGCAATATGTCTACTTAGGGTAGCTGTCGTCTCAGCCAATAATGTTTTACCTGACCCATGCACAAAATAAATCCCTCTCCTCTAGATATTAAGCTGATAGTCTCTTATCACCTTACATGGTGGAAGAGGTAAGAGGCGAATTAGGAAAAAGGTGGTTTAGTCAAATATTGGTAGCAGACCACAAAATGTGGAACTTATGTGACTTGAATGGAGCCAGACTTTGACCTTGGCTGGCAGGGAAACAAGGCTATTGCAGAGTTGCACATGACTCTAGCACTTTAACTGTGAACCCAGTAGAGTAAAAAAAAAATTAAAATAAATAAATAAATAAATAAAAAGCTTCTGAATTTGACAGAAAGCTTCAACACCCAAGCTGTAGTAAGAGTCAAGTATGCCAAAACAGCATTTTTATGTAGCTGATAGAGAGCAACTTGTATGATGGCAAGTGGGAATGCAAGCACATTTAAACCATTTGCTTCAGTTTGGAAAGGAAACCTAAAGAATGTACTTCTTGGGTTCAAGCCTTTAAAGAAAATATTTATTGCATATAGGTATAAATGGGTAGCACATTTAAAAGTATTTCTTAAAATAACAAGTGGGAAGCAACAGTTCAATTTCTTGTTCATTAATTTACAGGGCTCTAAAAATAGAAGTGCTTGCCAACAAATAATTAAAAACATATAAGCTAAACTGGTTTTGAGCTTTAAGTGTTTCTTTGGTTTAAAACTATCTGATTAAAGAGATGACAAGCTGTATTAGAGCATCCCAGCAAAATCTGCAAGATTCACAGAAAGAGGAAATCTTTTCTCTCTTGAGCACTGGAGGATGTCTATCAGCCAGCAGCACATGTGAGATCTTTCTGCTCCTACAGGTGTTCACAGAGTATGTTTCCCAAAACAGCTGGCTGAAAGGGCTGAGAGCACCCCAGACCTCCTGTGAGCCCATATTTCTGCACAAATACAAGCTGCACACATGTGCATACCGGGCAGGTGCACACCTGCCCGCACACACCACAGTGTTTGGTACTTGTTTGGTTTATCATCACAAACCAGCTCACGATTGTGTGGGGAGGGAGCTGGGGAAGCACAAGCTGAGGTCTCCAAACAAGGGGCTCCTTTCTGTCTAGTCTGCCAGGCAACAGAGCTGGCAGCTGCCACTTCAAGGGCAGTAGCCTTGTGGAAACACCTGGTTACGAACACTACATACCCTGAACATTAGTCAGAGTGTGCCCTGGGCTAGCATATGTTCACACAAGCAGCATAAAAGTCAACAAATGCATAAAACCCTGCCCCTCAGTCTCAAGTGAGTGTATCCCAACAGGAAGATCCATTTACTGTGGGAGAGGAGGGAATGCATGACAGCTGCCAAGCTCCATTTGCCCTTCCGGGGTGGCGCTAGCTGCCGTTGCCTAACCCTCCATGCTGAGCAGACCTGCGGAAAGGCTGGTCCTGAAGCTGCCATGCCCTCCATCTCCAACCCAGCCCTGAGTCCATTCAGGTGGAGCTGCAGGCCACACACAGAGCACTGCCTCAAGAAATTCCCAAGGGTCAAATCCAAGAAGAAAGGGATGTTTCTGCTCAATTTTCCCCATCCTGTTCATTGTGCAGAGGCAGCATGGTACACTTCCATGAAATCACCACCTACAACCTGAACCTTTTTCCTTGTTTCTTCTCAGTCCCATCAGCATTGCACTTTATCCTTTCCATTGTGGATGACTTAACATCTCATGGAACAATCCACAGCAAAAAAGGAAAATTGAATTCCTTATAAGGTTGATGGAGTCCCCCCAGATTTACTTCTTCTACTGTAAATCAACCATCACTGAAGATCCTTGAGCAAAAAGTGTCCAAGAGACACTTTTCAATCTTCTATTGGTGCAGGGTATTTCCTAGATATCTCCTGAGAAAAAAAGGTACAAACCAGGAACATAACTTAATTTACAACTGACAATTTATTAAAGCAACAACAAGCCATTGGATCTCTTTCATGAGCCGCCATGACTTGTGGCTAAACAGGCTGATAAAGTGATTCATCCTGTGGGAGAGTTGTGTTTAAATATGCTGCTGCTATCACACTTCCAGACCCAGAACAGCCAGTCCAATGGCTTTTCTCATCCTAAGAGACACCAGTTATACAGCCAAAGGGGTAATACAAGTTCCTTCACATTAGCAAGCTTGACAATAAGCAGACTGACACTACAAGGCAGATGGATAAAACCAAATCAAAAGGATGCCCTTACAACTGCTCTAGGTGATGGCAAGGGGGAGGAGGAGGAGGAAGAGGGCAGAGCTAGCTGGATTCACTCTTATGCTTGTATTTGGGTGAGCCTTTTGTCTTTACACTTCATGGATCCCTGTGAAATCATGCCACACAAACTTAGAAGGACATTATCCAACAGATTTTATTTAGTCATGGAGACATTTAATAATTGGTAACAATTATTACCAATTATTAAATGTTTTAGATATATGTATCATTTTCAAGAGATGGAGAGATGACACCTATTTTAACAAGAAAAAGAGAATGAGAAAGAAAAAAGAAAGAAAAGAAAAAGAAAAAGAAAAAGAAAAAGAAAAAGAAAAATAAAAAGAAAAAGAAAAAGAAAAAGAAAAAGAAAAAAGATAAAAATACTTAAAGTAGTACCAGCACTGATTTTGTAGTTTTAAAATATTCCTATGTTTTAATCAGAATCAGTAGAGAGACACATTTCCTGTAGCTTTTCTGAGTATATTACTTTGGAATAGGAGCAGGGAAGAATGACTGTATGCTCAGCAGTACCAAAACAATGTTGTTTCAGCAGAACATTGATTAATTTCTTGACCCTTCAGTCTCTCTGACCAAGTTCTGAGAAACTTATTGCTGTTGTCAGGACAGAACTTGCTTCAAAAAGCCAATTGTTAACTTCCCACTTACAGATTATGCTGGCAGGAATGTGTCTGCTTACGTAGGATATGTCTTTGTCCTTGGTCTGCATTGTTTCTGTAGTTCTCTAGTGCAGAAACAAGAAATTATCTTACAACACAAATTGTAGATGACATGTTCAGTGGAATAAAAATTCATAGCTGATTAGTGATCTGTTGTAAAAACATACAAAAGTGAAGTGTCTGAAAACTCATAGAAATTATAAAGTTCAGTAAAATAGGATGGATAATAAGAGGCTCCTGGATTTCTAATATGCATTGGGTAAGCTTGACCTACACACAAGCTTATTTGTCAAAGAGACTAAAACAGCAATGAATATGGTAAAAGAAACCCTGTTCAGCCATGTGGTGTGTTGAGGAAAATAAACCTTTAGCCTGTATGAAATATTATGAAGGAAAAACACATTTGTAGAGTTTGCCTTTTAAATGGGAGCATCAATTAATACTTAAAGCTTATCTCAAAAGGCAAGAGAGTGAGTAATGCAGGTACAGGTAGAGGCACATGCCAAGTACCTGTATTTTAGAGGTAGCAAATACAATTTTATGTCACATACAGTAACAATATCAGTACCACCACCCCCAAAAAAACCACATCTAAGAATCATGGTGGAAGTTAAGGCATTGCTTTCCAGAGGGAGCTCTCTGCATTCTCAGATATATCAAGCTCTGTTTAGAAATGCCTCAATTTGGATCCCAGAAACTGAGGCACTTATCAAGTTACAGATGTTATTGAAACACAGACTGTGTTTAGATCCATGTTTTGCATATGCATTTTTCCCCTTGCGGGCCAAACAGATTTCTGTAATGTGTTGTCATTAAAGTAGTTACAGTGTGATTTGGAAAACTAGATTGTTTCATACAAAACAATTCCCTATCAGAGGTGTATCTATCAAAGTCAAGAATGCTACTGATAAGTAAAATACAATTTAGCTTGTGATTCTATATTCAGTTTACTTATATCAAATTTCTGCATCAATTCCAGTAAAACAGTGTTGCCTTTAGGAATTTGTACTTTCTTCAAACCTGAAAGTGAAGGAACTGGTTTTTTGCAATTACTTCTGAGGTAAATCTGAAAATTAGGCTGCTGTACTAGAGTTGCATAGCAAAACAGAATTTCAAGGAGCACAGACCAGGAAAAAGGCTAATGAATTTACCTGAGATTCCTCTGTACAGTGATTTACACTATCCCTCTGTACCATATTAGTCTTAGTAAAGGATTTAAATGAGCTACTTGCACCCAGGAGTGAGATCATGCCAGAAACAAAGTAAAAGCTGTTATTCTCTTCCAGCACAGCAATCTGTTCTGTCACTACTTTGCTTTCTGCTTCCCTGTGTCCCTTCTTCTTTCTATGTACAGTTTTTCATTGTTAGGCTAAAGTGCAGGTTCTGCTTAACCTGATCTCACTAAGAAAGTTGTGCCAAGTCAGCCCTTTCAGCTTTCATGTCTTTGGCCTAGCTCATGAGCAGATTGGTTTGCTTGTATTGCTCCCCCAGGGATTTGGCTTAAAATGGAGACCTAAAGATCTCATTTCTGAGGGGCATCCTTGCAAAGACAGTTGCTGCCTAACACAGCTGTTACAGGACACCAAGGAAATCACACCATGAAAATAATACTGCCACCTCTGTGTATGTAACATATATATCATTCACACAGGGTTACAAGCATGAAGGAATGGCACATGGGGGTAATTTTAAGGTCCACCTAGACTGTAAAACATGCCCTCTCCAGAAAGCAGGGCAGATCTGCATTTGTGTGCCTTGTGGCAGGGTTGGATGGGAAAGGCAGAAAACAATAAAATGGAAAAGTAATAGCCTTCTTTTTTAAAAAATGAACTTTTTACCCCATATGGAAGTGGATCATTACACTGCCCTCACTGGGGCCTCTCTCTGCTCTGTTTGTTCTGAAGTCATCTACAGAGAGCAGGGAAAGGACTGGGTTAGCTAAGTGTGGCATGCTCCACGCTGTCTTGGGAGAATTACTAATCTCATAATAATACCAACTGCAAGGCATCCCTCAGTATAAGAGGGCGGGGAGCTAAAACAGACAAAGGGAAGAAAGATCACTAGCACAAGATTGAGACAACAGAACAAGAAATGAAAGAGGAAAAATGTGGCAGAAAAGCCACAAAAGGAGAGAAATAATAAAAGATGAGAAATCAGAAAGGGTGCAAAGATAGGCGCAAGAAAGCAAACACAATTTTAGACCAGATTAAGGAACTCATCACATGCCAAAGGGCCCCCCAATCTTTTGGCACCTTTTTGATGACAGTAGAACTACTGTGTCACATCAGTGCTGAGCTGCAAATAGTCCTCTCACATCAACTTTTAATCACTGACACCTCAGATTCAGAATGGCACAGCAAGAGAGCACCAAGAAGTCTGCATATCATACAGTGGCCATACAAGGACTTAATCACCTTCCTCTGGTGAATTCACAGAGCAGCTGCTCTATAAGGCCCCAGTGCTTAAGTATGAATAATATGGTTTTAGTAATACTACTCAGTGTTGAGGAAGATTAGTGTGCATGTCCTTAGCCATGAACACTAGGATATGAAAGAGCTGTTCTGCTTGACCTTTTAATGCAGAGGAGAGAGAATTCTGGAGAGTAAAGTGTGATTATTTGTACATCGCATTTTATAGCCTACACAATGCTTTTCCAGCTCATGCAGCTGTGTTTGACTGTCAGAGAGAGAAGCTCTCAGACTTTACTCTAGCACTTTTTACACCTAAGGGAATGCAATGCTGGCCTCCATGGTGCAAATAAATGTCTGAAAAAGAAATTACCAAAGATTGCTTCCTCTTCCTTTGTTTCCTCTTAAGTGACACATTTAATAAAAAATATTGGGCAATATATACACTTTCTCCCTGTTCTGGTTATCATCGCTTAGGATCCTGCAGAAGTTTTGGCAGTTTAGGAAAGGGATAAGTCTTACATGTGAAAACCAGCCTGTAGAGAGAAAAGCTTTTTTCCACATCTGTGCTGTGTTTTACACTTACCCAGAAAGATATTGGCACCTCCTTCAGACTGAAAGAACTGAGTTTCTGGTCTTGAAGATAATTCATTTAGGTGGCAAAGACTAAGCTTTCCCTAAATGTTTATGAGCATTGAATTTTGATAGAAAAACTGTGGGAGAGAAACACTGAGAATTCTTCTCTCTGTTTTACTGAGCCTCATAGTATGAGTTTCATAAATGCCATGTAGAAAAAAAACTAGCAACTTTTTAGTTTTGTGCATAGCAAAAGTCCTGCTATGGCCTTCAGAAAACCAGACAAATAGATGAATGGAGGTCTAAAACATAACACATCAAAAATATATCCCGTCATGATTTGAAGTTTGGAATGCTCAATACCACCCAAACCCCAGAGACAGTGTTCCCAAAAAGCTTTTGAAGCTTTAGTAGCAGTGTTACTAATTAGTAAAACAGAACACTGAGAAACAAGGTCAGTTTACAGTTCAGAAAAACAGACTAGAAAGTGGGTAAACCCATTGGTAAAACCATATCCTACATTTCTCTAAACCAAGGATTTTGAAACTCATGCCTCAAATTAATAGAGCCTGCTTTTTAGAAAATGTTGGTCAATAAAAACAAGTCCTTTTGAATGATTTGTAGTGGAACACTCATTTTAAGAGTTAAAGCTGTCTGTTATGTGTCTAAACCCTGTGATATTATAAAGACCTTCATAATTTAGTTTCCAAACAAACACTCAATCAAGCTTTGCGGTCTCTCAGTCACAAGTTGTCTCCAATTTCCAAAAGAAGTTAAGGTAATGAAACAATTTGCAGGGGGATGAGTAGCAGGAGAAGGTTTTAAATTAGAAGAGTCAGAAACATCTTAACAATTTTTATGCTACATTAAGCCAGAAAATTATTTCTATTCTTGTCACGCTTAACTTATAGGGAAAGCTTCTATGCATATCTAACATAACCATAGTTAAAAAAAAAAAAGCTTTAAAAACAGAAATAAAATGAAAGAGTTCATGAGCAGTCATTATTAATAATTTTACTTAATAATAAATATACTCTTTCATTTCAAGGCTGGTATTTTCCATTCTGATCCTAGCAAAAATGGAAAATATGACATATAATATTTTGAAATTGCAAAAAAAAAAAAATCTAGATTTTCTACCTATGGGTATTGCAAGGGAGAGGTAAGACTTGATCTTCATTTGTGTGCGAAGAAAATGAGGAATTATATCTGCGAACAGGCATGCCTTTATATTATGAATAAATATTGCCAATTGAATAGATTCATTCTCATGACTATGAATTTCTGGTTTAAGTATCGTGTGATATACCTACCATAAACAGCTTATAACAAGAACTGTTTGACCTAGATAGGAGAGAAAAAGAAGATGAGATGCTAGGTACTGATAATGTGTTTTAAACCTCAAGAGACTTTAGCACCCCACACATCCCTTTAGCCAGAATACCAGAACTAACAGCCCTGCTCTAAATGAAGATGCCCTGGTCTTTCTAATATGACCCTCTTGGGTCATCCAAATGACTTTGTTTATAGTACCACACAGCTGGGTGAAAAGGAAGAGTGACATTTTATTAACTTAGTCATCTACGTGATGTGTCAGTTCCATGTAGAAACTTCCCTGCATCATTTCCCTGACCAATTATTAGTCAGAAATGAAGAAAACATTTTGTAAACAGCTATGGTTCAAGTGAAAACCTTCTTCTGTTATCAGCTGACTGGATGAAGTGAGGGTCATAATATTTGCCATCCTTGCTTGCTTGCTTGCTTGCTTGCAGATAAAAAGACTACATGTGAGCTGGCTTATGTTAGTGCAGCTGTGTGCAAAAGGGTCATGGCAAAAATCACCTCCAGCCTATTGAAAACACTGTCACTCTGCATTATGGATTAAATATATGACTGGAGGTATCTTGCCACAATTTCACTGATTTCAACAGATCTGTGATGACCTATGCCATGAAAAAACAAACTTTTTTGACTGTCATAGCCAAAATGATGTGCATGTACACAAAGGAAACAAAAATTAAAAAGCAGAAACAAAAACACTTCAGATGAAACTTCAGATGATCTAATTTGGACTAAATTCAGAAATTGTTTTCTCCACTTTGAGGCGCATATGGAGGATATTTTCCTGGTCTCCTCATCATTGCTGATGAGGAACTGCCTCATCTCACATTTAACCTTGCATGGGTGACAGTCTTACCATGATTGATTGTCGTGGGGTCAACTTGAAACACAAGATACAGAAGCATTTGTTCATGCAATTACACAGATCCACATTCTTTTTTATTATTATTTTTCAGCCCCTTAAGTGTTCTCAGTTCCTTCATTAGGAACCTTTATCTTTCACTTATTTCAAAGTCACATTTTTCCCTCTGTTATGTTAGTTATCCTTTGTCATCTACTATTACTCAGAAAGTATAAAAATAAAAATCACACTTCGCAAATAATATACAACAAAGAAAAATAACAGACTTCTCACTTAATCATTGAATTATTTGCCTCCCTCAAAATGTCAACAACTTCTTGATGGAAATATTCTGTGATTCATTTCTTCCTTCATGTCATCTCAAGGAATTATTTGTCTGCTCTCACCTTAGGATACAAAGCTCTCTCATTAGATAAGGGGCCAGTTGGTTGGTTGGGTATTGGATACCGTGCCACTGAAATAAATTTATAAGCAGATGATGTGATCAATTCTTGAAGAGAATTGAAGCTCAATGATTTAAAATATCTGGGGTCAACCAGGTCTTGCAAAGTGTGTGTCCCTGACTTGGACCTTAGTACAAATGCATCTCTGAAGTTTCAGTAGTTATGGCAAGCATTCAATCTAAAAAATCCCTCTTTTTGCATATATGTGGGAGCAACTCCAGCCATTTCAGTGGAGTTTTATTCACCTTTAATAATGTTCTGAAGATGTGAATTTTAAAGTGCTCTCTATGCTTCATTTCAAGAGTTACCCACTTGAATTAAGTAATTGGCGCTGAGTTCTTTGGTGATGACTGGATCATTTCATATTTTTATATACTGCCATTTGTCTGTGGTTGGTTAGTGTAAATAACATTCAGGATAAATTATTTATCAATAAATATTCTTATGTCTACTTATATGTAGCTCATGTAGATCAGTCATTATGAACACAATGCAAACCTTTCTTTGGAATGGAGAAGTCTATTCTAGACTAGAAGAAGCCCAAGAAGCCCCTAACAATTCCTGAGTAGCAATCCAGGAATTTCCCTTAGATGTAACACGACAACTATTTCCTTGAATTCTCTGTGAAAAAGACTCATTTGAATTTTTTCTGATGAAAGAAAATATACACAAATATACACTTAATAACAAACAGATTTTTCTGTTATTTTCTGTGGAACAAAAAGCCCATTTCCTATTATCAGGTGAAAATGCAGTCTAATTTTCCTAAGCATTACTTAGTCCCGTGTTGATTTTTTCAATAGAAATGAGGAGTATAGCAGCATACAGCAGCACTACACCTAACAACGACTGCTGAAGTGCCACGATGCCTCTCCAGCTGCTGCTTTATTGAATCCTCTCTTTACAAGGCCTATTATCCATGCATCATACTACTCCTTTCCTCTTCTTCACCAGCATTTTCCTTACCACAGGTGGCCACTGCTGGCCCTGAATTGAAATTTTCTTGTGCAATAGACCCTGTAACCTCCCCTTTAAACTGTACAACCTCCATTCAGTTTTCAATATACTAAGAAAAACTGCTCTTCCTTTCAATTATTGTGCCTTCACCATTATATCTGGTCATTATTTCTCTCCTTCTTTCTCTTTGTTACCTCTTTAAAATCAGAAAATAGTGTCTCTGATCATTGCAGACATGTAATCAGGACAATCAAAGGCAGTTCCTATGGACTGCAAAAATAAATTTTAGGAAATCAGACCACCTAAATATAAAAATCTAACATAAGTTAGTCTAATATAAATTAGATAGCTTTAAACATGTTTAGATAGATGGTTCTAAGCATGTATGTTTAAATGGTGTAAATACAGATTCCAATAGAGCCTTTAGACTGTGTGTTTTTAACACAAATTCTAAACCTGGTAAGACAGAAAATATAATATATAATATATGCTTATAATGTCATGCATGGCAGTAGTAAACCCCTTTAGGTTGAAAACCAGAAAATGTAATACACATTCAAGAACAGCTTTTGCTACATTTTTATTTCACAAAGACTTACTCTATTACAAAACTACAACTATCCCACAGCTAGAGAAAGAATGTGATATGGCAGTTGAACAACATTGGAATTTGAATGAAAATTATGTTTCTTTACAGAGTTTTCTGGACCAGACCCCATTGCCTAAATAATCAGTATGAATAAATAAGAACATTTTTCCCATTTGTAGTTTGCTTCATTTAAATATCTGTTGCATTTTGAAAGGATGTATGTTACAGTCACTAATTTTCTTACTTAAGGAAGAATATACAGAACACATGTAACAACACATGTTGAATTTTTACTTTTGTTTGAAATATGTCAAATCTGATTTGTGATCTATCCATTCTAGAGGATGGCTTCTACACAATTTTTCATATGGGCCCTATCAAATTAAGTCCAGAATTAAAAGATTTTGATTAATACAGACACAAATGAGACAAAACCCTTAAATTTAGGACTTCCCTTTGCAAAGTTTAGAACACAGCCCTTGAGTGATTATTCCAGCTATGGTTCAAGGGTACAATGCTAAATTTTCAGCTTTTCAAGAATTGGACTGTAAGCCTTGCAGAGTGCTCTTCCACTTGCATTGACAGGGATATTTGGATAACTGAACATCTCTCTGACAGCTTCTTTTTTCCACCTTAACCATCACAAAAAAAAAAAAAAAAAAAAAAAAAAAAAAAAAGGAAAGTGGTATGATGGAGTTGCCATCTTGCCCCAGCAGTTATCAAACATCTTTGGCTTAACACACTGCCTATGGTTTAGCTCTGGTTTTGAGGGAAGCAGATTGACTGTATAGCCTCCTTCAGCAGTTGTCATCACGAGGCCCACAGTATCTCTGAGACTGAGTGGACACAAATGTGAATAGGCAAAAACCTGGCCCACCTGGATGGAGACAGCAGTTCACAAATCACTTTCTGCTGTATTATGCATAAATTCCCTTCTGCAAGAGTCTGAGCCATGAAGAATATTTCTCTGCCCATCATCCTCCAGTTCAAGATTAGATAATGCATTTTCTTCAGAAATGTAAAATAAAATAGCATAATCTAAACTAAGACTAATAATTTCTGAACAGAAAGGAACTATATGAATAGTCCAAGTGCAAACCCAAGAATATATTCATACACATTCCCTCAGTATCATGTTTGCTTTGTCAACAACACTGTTTATTTAATAAGGATATTTTGAAAGAATGTAGAATTCCCACTTATGGCTCAGATCTCATTTTGCTGTGTTTTGTGTGCAGAAGAGATAATTCTTTTATTCAGATGTTACAAATTGCATACTTACACATAAATCCATGCATGAAACATAGTACAAGTAGTGCTATATATGAAGACAGTTTTTGCCAAACTACTTTTTCCCAAGATGTATGTGAGATTAATGTGCTAGACTGATATTTGAGCATGCTGAAGATCATAAGACATGTTTTATGGTGCATTAAAATCTCATAATAACAATTTCAGAGAGTTAGCATGATGTATTATTCAGAGTTAAGTACTGTCTTGAATGATAAGGACTAACATGCCATCAGGCTATAATAAACTACAGCTTTGAAATATCAATTTTTATTTATCAGTGAGGTCATTTACATAGCTAAACCAAGAACATAATGAGGTGTTTTTTTCACTATCTAAGAGCAAAAAAATTGGAATTCTTTTCCAACATACAGAAAAAAAAAAAACCAAAACCAACATTCTGAGAAAGCTGTTATTAAGTCATTTAACTTTTCATACAAAATAAATTGCCATGGATTTGGTTATAAAACTACAAGTACATGCATTCTGGTTTCTGATATTAAATGTAAGTAAACTAATTTAAGCTCTAGGTGAAGTACTGTATTTAGGCATAAATGTATTACTCCAACTGGGGGTTTGACAAATTGCATCTGTCTGGTTTTTTTGTAAGCAACACAGAAAAGCCATGCAACTTTGCAGCATTCCTCTACAATTTGACCCCAAAGAGGAATTCATCAGCATGGGTTATTTAGTGCTGCATATTGTCCTAAATCCACATACAAAATACTGTATTTTAAGGCCTTTAAGCTGATGAAAGGGTATGCTCATACAGTTAATGGGGTGGAAAAGCAGGCAGCTGATATAAGAGATAGTGAAAGGCGCACCAGATTAAAAAGCACAATTATCCTCAATCTCACTCTAACCTCCTCCTTCCTCATGTGCTTGAAGAGACTCAGGAAGCACTGCTGTTCTGCCCACCACTCTGGAGAGATTCAGGCTATCTTCAGCTGTTCTGATGCCCAAACTTTCCACGTTCAGTAGCCTTTCCTTCAAAAAACAGATGGCCAGGCAAGGCCATAGACCACCAGGAATGTGTCCAGACTGTTATGTTCATGTGTGCCTTTGGGCAAACCACAGCTTTGTGCACCCCATTTCCTATGCTGCCAATGTCTTTGTATTTGGCTATTAACTTTTGGCATGTAGCAGCTTATGCACATGCAATTTCTCCTCTGCCTTCAGCACAGAAACATAGTGAGGACACAGAAACCTCTAGACATGAGCCACAGTCCAGAAAGGGCACATGGGCTTGCACACAAGTGCTAAAGCAGTTGCTATGGGAATGCAGTAGGGCAAACATATGTCTGGTACAAGGTGTACCAGACCTTCACCTCGCACACCATGCTGAGAAGGACGTGGATCGCTAGCCCAGAAAAGATCAGAAACTCCTCTCCATCTGGCTGGTGTGGTCATATGCTTAGGTGGTCATAGGGGACAGCCAGTGCAGAGGTGCTCCTGAAAATTCTGCTATGGAAGCAATGGAGAAACAAGTACCTCCTGGGCACAACAGGTCTGCACCCTTACAGAGAGGGAGTGATGAGGGGCTTCTCATCCACTTGACTGACATCAAGCCTGTCATCCTGAGTCATTTATGCCTGGATGTGAATGAGTGCAAACACTCCTTTATCCATTGTCTGCAGTGACATCTTTTGTATTAGGACTAAACTGTAATTTACATAATAAACTTTCATCATAACGCAGACAGATCAGATCTTGGTCAGTCACTTGGCACCAAGCTATCAGAGTTCAAGGAACACCTGGATGACATTCATACCTATATGATTTAGGAATAAGAAGTTGGACTCAATGATCCTTATGGTTTCTTCCAACTCAAGATTTCTGTGATTCTGTGATTTAACTTGCTTCCAAGGCTTACTCCTTTTGACTAAAATGTAGAAGTTCACCCACTTAGTCAATCTCTCTGAAGTGTGCACATGAAATAGCATATTGTGCTATTCTGTTAGTTCCACCATACCAGAAATTCAGTGTTGATTTTGTAATGTAATTTTACGAAGATCTCAAATCCCAGGAAGCAGTCTATTGTACATGCACTAAGTCCAGTCATTTAAATAAATAGGCCACTCCAGAAGCAGGGTGAGCCGAGAATGCAGCAGCACCTGTGTCCTGATTTTGAACTTAGCTTTAAGTTCAATGACAAAGATCAACATATTTTGCACCAAGGAGAGCTCAATTCTAGAGTCAGAATAATTTCTTGCCAGCTACTATCCTTTATCCACAACATCCATTGTTATCACCAAAGTTTCTTCTGTGCTGTGGTTTCCTTGGAATGCCTCCTCTTCATTTATGAATAAGACCTGTTCTCTGCTCTTTCCTTTTCCTTTCTTTTCCTTTCTTTTCCTTTCTTTTCCTTTCTTTTCTTTTCAGCAATTGTGATATAAAAGAGAGAAGAAAAGTAGATTTAATATTTCAGATAAAAGATATTGTTAGGCTTTTTTAACATATTTTATCTCAAAATGTAATTGTATGTGCCAGTCACTTTTTACATGTTTCTGTGGAGGTGACAAATGGGCCTTCAATAATAAAACAAGTTTAAATTGGTACTTAAAAGGTAATTTATTCCTGTACCTGTAAACCTTTAACCTCTTCTACTTTCCCCTTCCCTCATTCCCCATAAATACATTGACATTGCTGGGGGGGTGGCGGGGGTTTTTTTTGGTTTTTTTTTTTGGGGGGGGGGGGG
>VZUI01041042.1:0-19560 GCA_013401135.1 Cettia cetti
TCTATCTATCTATCTATCTATCTATCTATCTATCTATCTATCTATCTATCTATCTATCTCTCTCTCTCTCTCTCTCTTTCTCTCTCCACATATTTAACCACCCCAAAACTCAAAGTACCTAGAAAGATTACATAGTATGGAGCCTGCAATGCCCAGTCAAAGTGAACTTCTAAAACCCACCTGAAACTGGGTAAGGAAGAACTCAGAGAATGGATGTAGACTGCTCTTCCTCCCAGAAGGAAAGGTTGGTAAAATGTGGAGGCTTAATTATTTGAAATCATGAGAGTTTGATACTCCAGAGGAATACTGCAGTGGCTTGTAATTCTGAAAACTGGAATTTGATGAGCTTATTTTGAAGCCAAGCTCTGTCTACAGCAGCTGGAAATATAAAGAAGAGGAGATATAACTTATCAGCTGGACAGAAAGCTGTATTTTGTATCCCTCTAAAGCCTCTTGAGCCATTCTGTTCAAGGAAGAAACAACACTGAGACATAACAGAAAATTAATAGAAAAACATGGTTTTCTTTCTTGGAGGACATATCTGATATTTACTTTTCTGTGGCAGTAACATTGTGCAGGTCTGTAGAAAATAGAAGTAATGTTCAGGGGTTTAGAAACAGCCCAGGAGCTGCCACAGATGAATCCACATTGTGATATTCTCATCTTATTTGAGGTAGAGCAGTAACAACCTGCATCTTCAGAGACTCACTTTGACATGTCCTCAAAGACAGTCAGCAGCAGTCTTGGAATCACTCAGGAGTCCTAATAGTTACATCAAAGAGTTTTAGATAGGGAACTAAATAAGGAACTAAATAAAATAGTCCATAGAAATTATTCTGTAAAAAACCACAATGTCATAGAGAGTCAAAGCCTTTCTGTGGAAAACCTAAGCATTCTGCTTTGCGTGTAATTTTGTTCTAAACTTCTCTGAAGAATTTAACCACTGGTTCAAACATAAAACATTTGCACTCTTTGGTTTAGTAAATAATGTTCTGCTTCTATGCCAGTGCTTGTGTCTGACTTCTGTAAAATCAATGCTTATTTCTTTCCTTTTGGACAAACAGCAGTTCTGATGGCAGTCAGTAAAGGAAAGAGATGCTTGAGAAACAGAAGTTAGAGTGGCTTTGTAGTGAAGATTCATTTAGACAATTTGGTATCTATTACAAGCTGAAATCAGGCAGTGTCTGCATGCAAATGTGGAGAGGGAGTGAAAAGGAACTTGGCGCAGGGAGAGGGTCCTTTTCCTTCATTATCATTTACAAAGTAAGTGGGTGACATAAGTATGGGATCTGATGACTAGAAACACACTGGACATGTGTGTCACGAGGCTCCAGGGCTCTGTGCTAGCACCATGTGCCACTATCATGTTCAGGTGCTCTCCTCATCCAGTTGACTTTGAGAATTTATTACCATTGTGGAAGGGGTCTGTAATCTCACGTGGGCAGGATGTGGCTGTCTGCTGCTGCACACAAGGAAAACCTTTGTCCCTTCATTCCTTGTCCCTTGGGCAAAACGGCTGCACTTAGGGGAAGGTAATAAAGATCCTCTCAGATGCCACTCCGTCTCTGTCTGGGAAGAAAGATAAACAGAAAGAGGGTGAGACAGAAAATGACAGTGCATGCAGCAAAATTGTCAGTCTTTAGGAGGCACTTGGACAATGCTCTTAATAATATGTTTAAAGTTTTGGTCAGCCCTGAATAGGTCAGGAAGTTGTACTAAATGGTCATGGTAGGTCCCTTCCCAAAGAAATTGTCTACTCCATTCCATTCTGTTCTGTTCTATGATCAGGGATAGAGGGTATGCTCCAAGGAGAGGGCTCAGCTGTCTTTGCTTTCAGATTGTGTCAGAAAAACAAGCCACAAATTGCTCATAGAGCATGACAGAAGTGATTACCACAACATCTATACAAAACAAAATCCCTGCCACACTCCATAACCACTGTGTGTGTGAGGAGGGCCGGGAACAAGGGAGGAAGGTCTTGCACCAGGGCTGGTGATTTTGAGCAGTTTCCAGATGGCACTGGCACAGTATGTTTTATCTACCCCATGAAGAAAGTGGATCTGTCATTCCAGCCATTTAGAAAGGGTTTCTTTTCACTCTCCTGGAAGTGTTTGACTTCAGCTGGCAGTTTTCTTACTGTTACCCATGAAATAAAGATTTTTATCAATTGCACTGAAATAGCCAGAACTTCTTTATTGTTAGTTCTGTTGAAACAGGAGGCCAGTGATGACTGGAGGAGCTGGCAGCCTGTGCAGGCTGACATGAAAAATAATTTGCTGAGCTCTGTCATTCAGATAAGGAAAAAGGACCAGGTTCAACTCTGGGGGAAAAGTGTGTCTCAAACAAGACTCTGCAATTTTGTAAGACACAAGACAGCAGAGAGGTACAGGTGGGAAGATAATTCCAAAGAGGGGAATGTAGAAATAACACCTAAAAGATGAAGCAGGTGGCTAAAAAAACATTTACAAGATTTTGCACAGAAAGGGACAGAAAATCCATTACTACAAGGCCAAGCATTCAAAATCTTCCCGCCATTCTCACCTAACCCTTTTATGCACAGAAAAATAAAATAAAACAAAAATAAAAAAAGATATCTTGGGTACAGGTTTAAAACAGGCAATAGTTTGCTTGAAATGATGCAAAAAAGATGGGTTTATTTTCCCCATTGCAGTGCTTTCTTTTGCATGTTGTCAGAAAGTGGCCAGAACCAGGCAGCTTTGTAACTTAAGGTTGCAGGAAAAAGTCAGCAGAGACAATAACCTGAATGCCCTCAGAACTGATATTAATTCCTTTTAGACCAGCAGCAGATTTGGAATATTCTGTAAGTGTTACATGCTCTGATTACAGTATTTACTGATGAGAAATATTGTTATAGTGCAGCAGCCC
Source organism: Cettia cetti (assembly GCA_013401135.1). Taxonomy (NCBI): domain Eukaryota; kingdom Metazoa; phylum Chordata; class Aves; order Passeriformes; family Sylviidae; genus Cettia; species Cettia cetti. The sequence goes on from VZUI01041042.1 coordinate 2,887, forward strand.
CTGCCTTGGCCTCCTCAGGCAGGAGCACCTGGGACAAAGCACTTCCCACGAGCCTTTCATCGTGCCAGGCAAATGTTTTCTGCAGAGAAAAGACAAAAAAAAAAAAGAAATTTGATGAAGGCTGGGGCAGGAGAGAGGCGAGGAAGGAGGGAACAGGGAGTGATAAACAGTGAGTCCAGAAATGCAGTGGCTGTACTGAGGGATTAGCAGGGCTGTGCACCCCATTTTTTGCAGCACGTGGTAGTGTTTGGTCACTTGAAAGACAAGAACAACCAGCACAGGGACCCACTCCCATGTTTTCCACCCCATTGACACCATCCCTGCTGGACCATGGCAGCAGCAGATGAACAAGATAATACAGATATTATTGCAGTTAAACAATGAGTTCAAACTAAGCTGTTAAAAAGCATTTTAATTTCTTTTTCTTAATTTTTACATCTCAAAATATTCCTTGAAGGCAGTTCCTCAGCAGGAGCTGAAGGAAAACAGGCTGGTTAGAGTTTAATAGACTGGTCCCAAAGAGCTTTTCATAAAATAGTTAGGCTATTATAAATGAGAAATATTGTAAGAATAGCTAAAATGGGAATTTGCACGAAGTATGGTGCCTTTTATTTGCATATGACCTCAATGATTATGTGCAAGATTTGGCTGTCCTCAGAGTAAGTGCCACATTCTGGTTAGAGAAATATGATGCCTTTGTTTTGGCAGAAAATAAATCTCTTAAGGTAATCAAAAATTCATGTAGCATACTCTAAAAATATCCCCTCCAAAACTGTCTGTGCCAGACAAAACAGGAGAAAATATTCGCCTTTGACAGGGATATTGATCTATAAAATGTTTCTTTTCTTCTCCCTTCTTTGCCCTCTTGATTCTCTTCCAAGCTCCCCTCTTCTGGTGCTTTCAGAGGAGCAAGGGCTTCTGGGAAGCATCATCTTGAAACACAACATTTTCAGCCATGCCCCGAATTTTATTTCCACTCAGGAGGCCCTTTGCACCATTCTGGCAATTTAGAGAGAAATTACATCCATTTCTTGCTCTTTTAGCCTTCTCCCAGCATGTATAAGGCCCTTTGTAAGAACAAGGGCTTAGTATGCACATTACTGCAAGGTTGCTTTGGATGCCCTCTCCCCTACATAGACGTAAATAGAAGTGGATCTGGAAAAAATGTTTCACTTCCTGTGAAAGTCAACCCACCTAGTCAGGAATCCTCATAAAGAGAAATACTGCTCAAGCAGGGATTTCTCTGAATAAACTAAGTGTCTAGATGTTCAGGAGGTGGATTTCCTATTTAGTGGTGCACACTAGTGGCTTTATAATGCGGTGGTGACGCAAAACACTTCTGCTAGCTTAAAAATACAAGGTTTAGGATCACTGGAACAGCAGTGCACAGCAGCTGGACTAGTCCACTGTATCTGTCCCTTGCTGTACCAGTGGTGGGAGCTAATTTAGACCAGCTGTGGCTTCCTTGATTTGGTCACTGTTTGCCTCTCCATTTTAGGATGAAGTGAGGAGAAACTGCACTGCTGTCACTTTCCAAGATGGGATTTTATTTATTCCCCACTCTTCTTCAAAGGCAAAACAGCATCAAAAAATTACTCAGTTTTCTGACTGATATACTTACAAAATGGGGGAGGGTTGGGGGGGTGGAGCAAAGTTGTTTTTTGCTTAGCAGGAAACAGCAAGTCACTGGAGGGATGGCATTTCCAAACAACAAATATCCCACCTGTCTCTTTGACCTGGCACCCTGTCACACCACAAGAGTGATGGATTAAAGCTTTTATACAGTTGACTGCTGTTTCTGAGTCTCATTTTTCCACTCAGGGCTCTATTTCCCCATTAGCAAATGTTTTTATTTCGGGCAGACTACAATGCCTTGTTTGTGTTTGTTTGGCAAGCCATGGGTTAGCCTGGTCAGAGGAAGGAGGAGACTCGGCCCATCCCTTATGTGACTGTCTTTTAACAGCTCTGAAATGCCACTGGCAGGCAGCAGTCCCTGCTGCTCCCACGCTGCACTCCAGGCAGCCCATTACTGAGATAAACCAATATCACCTATTGAGCATTAGCTGACATATGGCTTTTGAGGTACAAAATCAGATAAGAAAGAGTTTAAATATTGAATCTACTTGCAGGTTTTAACTTCTCTGTTTGCAAGGAGGAAGAACACAGAGGCTTATTCTGAAGTCAATAATTTCAAAATGCAGTCAATAAAACCAGTGTAAAAGAGCAGCTGGTAAGTACAACCATGTGTCAAATGCACCATTGTATTTTCTAGGAAAGAGGATGTAAGAAACTCTGGTTATGGGACCACTCTTTTTCCTGGAATACTATACATCTAAAATAGCAGCTTAACAAAACACCACTAAGATCAAGGGACATTTGCTGTTAAAGCCTAAAGGAATCACAGGCTTCCTTAACTCTTAAGGCCTGAAAGATCACTGAAAATGACCTTTCAGCTTCTCTTTGTTTCCTTTCTGGTCTATTTTTTATTTGCAGTTATTGGCAGAACTAAATCCTTCCTTCTGCTAATTCTCAATTCATACTTCCACATGGAATAGGCTTAAAAGTTGTTCAAGACCCATGACAAACTGGCATTCAGAAGTCTGGAAACAGACATCCATATTTTTGTGCCAAGGTAAGTAAGGAGAGTAGGAAGGATTTCAGCCTTAATATTCGAAGAAGTCCTTCAGGTGTTCAAATTTTGTGGCAGGGCTCAAAGATGACAGGTTAGGTCCCCAATTAATAGTACTTTCATAGATTTTGGAGCCAAAAAGTAAGGAAATCATATCTCATCTATGATCTCTTACAACCCTTCAGATTGTTCTTTGTGCCTTTTATCCAGTGCACAACCTTCAAGAAAGCTCAATGAAAAGATGAGATCATCTCCACTCTGCAACCTGTTGCCTTCTCATTGCAAGACCAAGCCCAGGACCCAAGGCCAGGGCTTCACACAGCCCCTGCTGTGCCAGTTAGCTGGAGTCACCTCACTCAGAGCTGCACTGCTGCTGGGGGCAGCTTTTGGCTTTTGAGGAACAAGACTAACTCTTCACCTCCTTGAAGCCTGGAAGCAGCTGATTGCACCTTCACCTGAGTTCACTGAAACACCTGAATCTAGCTGAGTTCCTAGTTTTCCTCCTCAGAGAGAAAATACTGCAAATTCCTCATGTGAAGAAAAGGGGAAACCACCGTGGCCACTCATGAAAGTCATGGAAAAAGAGCTGGGAATTCATGAGTAGTGAGAGGGATTATACACTGTCCCAATAAAATGTGTTCCTCTCTTGGGGAAAACACCCTGCATGGCACTGCTTTGTGTAGATCACATCCAGTAAGCCAATTAAACTGCTTTGAAGGAGTGAAAGGAAATAATATTCCTCCTGAGAGGAGCAGGAGGTCTTTCCTGTAGACACCAGAGTTTTTTCTTAAACTGCATGTCCAAGTCAAATAATTTTCAACTTCCTTTGCAAAAGCAGGAAGGAGTCAGATGGAAGAATCACTCATTGCATGGAAATAAGAAGATTTGCACAGCTTGGTTGAGTTCCTTCCTCCATCCCCTTCTCCTTTCAGATCCTCCTGAAAATAGCTAAAATAATAATATCTTGAGAATATCTATTACTGACAGTTCATTACACTACTTTGAATGGGATTCTTGCTTTCACTTTAAAACTGGAAATGGTTTTGTCACTCATGAAGGATTTTGTATTTGTTATAAAAACACAGTGTGGTGGGAATGTGTCATTTCAGTAGCAAACTACTTTTCACCCACACTACTCATCTCTTTCATACTACAGTTTGAATCAGTTTCTGATTTTAAAAGGTAGGAAAGTTTCACAGAGTGCTTAGAAGCTTCCTCAAGCTGAGCTGCTCTTGACTTCTGGCTTAGAAGATGGGTCAAGCTCTAATGGTACAGAGTTATATCTCACAGACTGATCTTCATGTCTCCAGGACTTGAGTTAATAAATCAGTGGATAAGATTCTCATTAGCTGTTTAGTTAATTTCTACTTTTATTACTGGGACAATATTTTTCCGTTAATTTGCAGATGTTTGAAATGTTCAAAACTCTTCTTTCAGAGATTTGCCAAAGTAGTAAGTTACAAGCAGATTCTAATTTGCAATTGTGAAATAGTACTTTTTTTTTTTTCTTTTCTGGCGATACCAGTATTTTGTAGTTGAATTTTGTATGTTTGTGTAAGATCTTATACAAGCATGCACAGAAGCAAATACTGTTACATTATTTGCCTTTGAATGGAAACTTCCCATGAATATAAATTAAACTACTCCACACAAGTGAATACAGTACGAACACAATGATGCCACTGTGTTTCTTGCATATTTTGGCAAATTAGTAGGATCTGGTTATCAAATTTATGATGTTCTGCTCCCATAATAAATAATATGCAAACCCATTAAAACTGTTTTCCTCATATATCATTAACTACAATAGGCCAACACACGTACAAACATAATCTCCTTCCTAAAGCCAGACACTCTATATCAAACTTCAGGGTTTTCTATGTGGCCTGTTTGTAACACTCTTAGAACCTGGGGAGTGAAAATAATTACTATATATTTGAGACCTATAAAATACTGGGTTAATTGTTCCAAATATCAAATATGTTTTTCACTCATCAGATTCATCTGAGTGTTCACTCAGTATCTCCCACCATTAGCTCCAAGTCTTAACCTGCTAATAACCAGCAAAAAGCAATCCTTTTCTTTTTAACCTGCCTGGAGAAAAGGCAGTTCAGGGGAGATTTATGGTCTCCCTGACAGGAATTCATAGCCAGGTGGGGACCATTCTCTTCTCCCAGGGAACAAGTGACAGAAAGAGAGGAAATGGCCTCAGATTGCAGCAGGTGAGGTTTACCTCGGATATTAGGAAAAAAGTACTTCACAGAAAGGGTTGTCAAGCTTGGAAGAGGCTCCTCAGGGAAGTGGTGGAGTCACCATCCCTGGAAATGCAAAGAAAGACATGTGGGGATGGCATTTGAGTACATGGCTTAATGGTGAACATGGTGGTGGTACTAGGCTGACATCTTAAAGGTCTTTTCCAACTTTAACAACTCAGTAATTCTATGAAAATTACAGGTAGACAAAATATTTTCTGCTATATAATATCTTCCAACTCTGACCTCAACTCAGAAATGTCAGATCACTTCTACTCTCCTCTGCTTTTACATCTATCCCTTTGACAGACACTAGCAGGTAGGTTTCTTCAGCAATTAATCTTCAGAAAATTTTATATCCTTTGCCTTCCTCTTGAAAAAAAAAACTCAAACCACCTTGACAGTGAAAAAAAATAGGTGATAAAAAGGTTAAATGGTTTGCTCGTGGTTGCACTGGAGCTCTGTGGATAAGGCATTTCTCAGAAAGCCACCCTTCCCTTGGGTTATTGGTACCAAAGTTTTTGCAAATATTCATGAATCCAACCTGAGAGCAGGGCTGCTCTTCCTGCTAGCAGCACCACCTCACACTGCAAAAGAAGCAAATTGCAGTTTGAGTAAGAACGGGAGTTTGTCACCCTCTGCCTTTGCTGCACAGTGGAGAACACAGCACCTGAGATTCCAAACTCTTCTCTCTCCCTCTGGCCCACAACCATTTGTGAATTATCCTTTGTGCAAACGTTTTCACCCTGTTCCCTTTCTGACAAAGCTCAGAGAAGAGGTGTCAGTGCTACTGCAGCCATCCAGCAACTGTTTGCTAAATAATCCTTCACTGCATCCCACTGACTGTTTTCTTTGGAGGGAAACAAACATTCTTACAAATACAGCAGATGACATATGATATTATGAAAGAGCCTATTGGGTAAATTAAAGATCTCCTTTATTCTCAAAAACATCCAGCTTTACAAGTCTAATGTGGAGTGCTGCACTGTGCCAGATACATTTGGAAAACATCCCAGCTATCACTTTGAAACTCTGCCTATTTAAAAGTTTTGGCAACTTTAATCACAACCACAAAAGCTTCAGCAAAATTGCAGTTTTAATGAGGCCAGTTCTGCCAGGAAGTGACAAAGCAACCAATGCCATCTGTTTGCATCTACCCACATTTAATCTATTAATGTGAGCCAAACTTACAGTTATCAGTATTGTTTTACTGGGATCATTATCTGGCCTAAAAATAAGCTATGGGTCTTATTCACTGCTGCAGTAACTGAAATCAGCATTCTTGCACCAGATATAAGTTTGATCCAATGCTTTTTTGGCGAGAAGAGAAACCAGGAATGGTTCAGCTCCATATGCCATGAATGCAAGTGAACCTTGGCTAAGCAGACAAATGTTTTCTTCACATATGCATTACAAGCTGAGAACTAACTACACTTGTGGGTCACAGTGTCTGTTTTCTAAATCTCTGTGAAGTTAAAATAGGTGGAATAAAAACAAGTTAAAAGATGTTACTATGTTCCTGTGCTACTATCAAGTTTCTATTCAATGATCCAACATGAAGTAGCTAAATAAATCCAACTGGCTTATTTTCTGTGCATACCCTAGATCCCTCAGGATCCTTTTTTTCACTTATTTTATGCAGTTATAAAACCTTTGTAATGATAAAACATGGATATGGGCATTAGTTTCTTTTACTTCAGGGCAAAACTTAAAATCATTAATTGATTTGACACTCCAGAGAAAGCCACTGCAGAGAAACATCAGCTTGCATTTTGTGATGTCTCTGTCTACACACTTAACAATTGGAGTAACCAAGGCTGAGAGTGAACTGCAGGAACCTGGAGCAATTCTTGGGCTCTGAATCCGAGGCTGAGCTCCAGTTACATCCCAGCTTCCACACAGGGAGTCCTGCTGGAATAAATTCCCATTCCCGACCTCTTTATTCCACCTCCCTCAGTTGTCCCTCATTTTCTAACCTCTGGGATGCTGTCACATGGACTGAAAGGAAATCAGAGCAAGATCCACCAAGATCCCTGCCCTAGTCAGAGCCAAGATTGTGAAGATGTGTTGAAGTACAGTTGACCTGCAGTCTAAAGTAATCTAAAGTCATAGAATCAATTGTTTAGATTGGAAAAGACCCTTTAGTGTGAGTCAAAGACAGGTCTTCACATCATGAGCTTCAAAACATCTTGAAGATCATGCAAGGCAAAGGTGGAGGTTTTAAGGTACGGATGATGTGAGGAACAACAAGCACCATCTTCCATGGTTGGCAATATCCATTCTTCTTCTTGGGACACTTAAACCTAAAAAGAAGAATAATTTATCTCATTTTTTGATGGTATGAGATCATCCTCACACAAAAGGAGATGGACAATGTCTACCTGTTGTTTAACAAATGTTAACAGAAAATAGAAATAAGCAAAGCAAAACAAGAAAAGCTGTAGGCTGTTTAATACCTGTAAGATCTGGAATAAGACATTTCTAGTGGATGGAGAAACTAATTTTCCTGGTTTCCTACTTGTTTCCCACACATAAGAAAAAATGTGTGTGGAATCACTATTCTCCATCACTTTCAAACATAATTTACTATAAGCAAGATGTTAGTTTCCCTGGCTGAATACAGACATTGTCCTGAAATGGGGATAATTCTTCCCAGTTCTTTGAGCCTCTCATGAATTTATTTCTTACTTTTGATCACCTACATCCTCTGAGTTAATGGTACAATTTTTTCTTGTTGTTTTCAGCTTATGTTATGATCTCTGAGACTATACTGGATTTAGGGATTTCAATTTGGTCTTTAGTGGCTCATATATACCACAAATCTAATACATATCACTGGGCAAAGACTAAAAAAAAAAAAAAAAAAAGAAGTGCAGCTGAGGCTGGCATTTCTGTAAAAGCCCAGAGTGCTGTAGTACATTGGCAGGATAATCTGTCATGGCTAAGAATTATTATATTCATAAGTCTATACCACACAAACTGAATCCTCTGATCTAAATTAAATTACTCTGGTTTCATGGCAGTGCTACTTATATTGCATTACAATCCATTATCCATGGTCTTGTTCTGGCCATAAGTGATGACAGATTCTAGTGCCTTATATAGTTATATTGGTCATTTATTTTCAGTGCTAGAACAATAGGCACAAACAAATCTCTTTTGTAAAGTTTTGGTACAGCTTGAGCCACATACTCTGCTTTTCAATCAAACTTTTTTAGGATATCAGTCCTCTTCTTTCAACACTGCTCCTTTTATCTTGCATGCCTGGTTCTTAATCATTAAAATTTCACTAAGCTGTGACATGAGCAAACTTTTCCATCATATTCTGCCCCCTTAATGCTAAAGTTCACAGTATTTCAATTATTTTAAATCACTAAATGATTTTCACATTTTATTTAAGATATTAGCATGTCATGTTCTAACACTGCAGAATGTTAAAGGGTTTAGTGTTGGTTTTTCTCAAATACTATAAACTGCAAATTTCTTGAACCCAGATCACATAAAGCATCACTGGGATGGATGATCCCAAGGGCATAAGCACTACAGCACTATAAGAGAAGCACTCTTGGCTCTTACACCAGCTGCTGGGGAAAAAAATGGTGCAAATGAGCAGATTTAGGGTAAACTTTGGAAAAAATTTATTCCTAACCCCCAGGTCTAGGCATTTAATTAAGCTCTGGAAAATAAATAGAGCAAATAATTATGGAGAATGAGAAATGTAATTTTTAATTTATTTTTTTTTTAGATTCATATTATTTTCTTAGTGCAAGAAGAGGTTTGTGATGGCTTGGGCAGTGTGGAAGAGGGATACCAGCAACACAGGCAAGGGAACATCATACAGTAGTTGCATTTAGAAAGCAAACTATTGATTTTTAGGAGCAGCACATTCCCCTGCTTTGGATGCTATGCTGCTGTACAGGAATACCCAAATAATTTCCAAAAATACATTGTCAAAACCTCTGCTGTCTAGCATCCATAAACACAGACTTATCCTGCAAAATATAAAAAGAGAGATAAACCACAATCTGTTTGATTCTAAAACAACAATTTAATAACTGCTGTAGTAGCCTGGATACACACTTATTTTTTTTGTAGTTAAATCCAGGAAGCTCTGGGGCACGAGCTGCCTCTCCTGAGCTGGTTCCTCGGGAGCTGGAACCACCCTGCTCCAGCTGCCTCACAAGAAACACAACTGCAGCAGCTCCAGAAGTTCACAGTAGCTGCACTAATTTTTACCAGCTGAGGACCTGAGCCTTTATCTCTTGTTTAGACTTCAGACCTCAGGTTTCAGCAGTGTGAGTCTGCTGGAAACAAAGGGCTGATCTTTTGGGTTCAGGGTTTGCTCATCCCAGGGAGCTGGAGCTCCCTGATGCTGCAATTGTGCAGAGCTCTGGTGACAAAATGACATCCAGTACCTGGGAAAAAGCTGCTGTGGATGTGGGAAATGGAGCAGCTACCACATGGGTGCTACTGAAATGAAACTGGCCCCATGTGCCAGCTTTGCAAAAAAGAACACTTTGTTCCTGCCTGGCCTTGGCAAGCTTTTAACCCTGGCTAACTTAACATTAAATCTACACTAGCTGTCTCAGATCCATATTGTTAAAGCCAGCTGGATATGCCAAAAACTACAAAGGGGAGCAAGCTTTTTGCCTACACAAATAATACTGACTGTCACTTTGTATCAGGACTTAATCCTGTTAATGAGCTGCAGGCAGGGCAATTTCCCAGATTGAATGTGTTTTTCAGAGCCCATTTCCACTCACTGTATTGCTTGCTGATAGCCATAAGGTATGGACTGCAATCTGGACTCCACTCTCATTCAGCAGTTCATTATTCAGAGTGCCTTTTACTTCCACATCCACTCAATCCTGTTATCTCTCCCACTGCCACTAGGAAATGCTGTTCCCATTCATTGAAGGATTTCCAAGCTGTGTTCAGATTTGCACCAGGCTGCACATGTGTCTTTTGTGCTGTGTAAAGGATTTTCGGGAAGTTTCACCTGGTTTCACACTAGTTCTGTTCTCCTCTACTGGATATTGGAAATATCACTCAGGATTTCTTTCATTAATTTGTTCATTCATTCATTCATTTGTCCATTCATTCATTCATCAGCAATAAAAATGAAGTAAATTCCTTGATTATTTCACATCAGATCCTGAGAACTCACATGGTGCTGCACAGAAACAGGCCCATGAATTGGGTAGGTTTAACACTTGATTATATATGAAAATTAGTCCAGAAAACAGATTTATTTTAATAAACCCCCTATTTTTATTTTTCATTTTTGTTGGTTTAATTTGATCCTACCATGGTTTTGTGGATGTAGAAGCAACAGGTTTTTCTTTGCCTCTGAAAAATATGGTTGGGTCTATTTCTCTATTTACGTTATATGAATACTCTCAGAAGAAAAAGAGAATTCTACCTGATGAAAAGCTGCCACCTCAGCTCCCTGGAAACTGAGAGAGTAGGTGTGCCTGTATAGATCCTGCTTAGGATCCTGCAGCAGGCTGAATAGTTCTTTGCCCAAGTTTTGCTGTGTGACATCCTGGATTTTTTAGCTCCACCTGCTCTCCCACAAAGAAAGAGACAGGATAGGAGGCAGTCAGGATATTTATTTACCTGTTCTCTGAGTAAGAATGTACTATTTCAGGTAAAACACTTTGGGTTTATGACGGGTTTTTTTTCTTGGTTGACACAGGTAAAATATGAAAAACCTACACATATTTTTCAATGGATATGAATGTTAAGAAAATCACCAATCTTAGAAAACTCACTTCTTTTCACTGAAAACTTGTTCTCCTGCTGAAAACCCTCTAAAGACCACTGCTGGTCCTAGGCATGGGGGCTGCACACACCTAATGTCCCAGAGCACTACCATAAATCATTTGCTGCTTGTTTCTAAAACAAGTACTAAGAGAGGGAAAAAAAGGAGGCTGTTTTGGATTTAAGGGACAAGCACCACTTTGGGCACAAGAACTAATAAAAGGCTGGCCTCCAGCAGGTGACCATCTCATGCTTTGTTTGTTTTTACCTGAATTAGATTAGTGCTGCAGTGTGATTTCACCCTTATTAGACACCAGGAAGGCTACACAACATAGCATAAGCTCAAGGAAAGGTTCAGAGAGAGTTCACAGCTAATTAGAGATCTCAGGCTGCTCAAAGCAAAGCTACCTTGATGGTGAAGTGGATTCTTGCATGTCTGATGTGACTGAGCTGCACTGGTGTGGGTTTTTACATGCCTGAACACTACTGCATCCAGCTGGTGAACTCTTTCCCTCACTGCTGAACTAATAAGTGCTGTTCCTCCCCTCCCAGTTTGCACATGATGTTTGCTGGAAAATCACTGTGAACTCTGTTAAAAATATCAGAGTTACACGTCAGATAAACATTTATGTCAAAACAGCATAACAAGGCATAGCTGGGACCCCAAGAATGGACATATGTAGCTACTATGTATTTACATAGTTTAGCAAATAGGACATATTTAGTACAGCTTTTTTTGTCTGACTTCTCTAAATAAATTGTAAAGTTTAAGTGAGTTGTATTTTTTTTTTGCTGACAGTCTCTGCTGGAGTGAATTCACTGCTAGATGCCAGGCTCTGTGATGGCAAAGTCTGCCCTGTGCCCACTGACCTGGCTTTATCTGTGTTGTTGATGAATTCCTTCAGGATCTGCTTATCACTGCTTAAAAGAAAGATGTAAGATATTTGTATTCTCTGGAGAGTCATGGTTTTCACTGTCTTGGGGTATAAAGAATGTGGATTAAACACTTCATAAAGTTGGGAAAAATATAAAGCTATTACACTAATATTTCATTAAATGTAACTATGCAGTATGTGACATTACATATGGTGTATTCAAAAAGTTCAATACTGTTGAACGGCAATTAAGTAAAAAAACACATATATTAGCATATCACAAGAAAGCTCTGAAGCACTCCACACAAACTTCTGTGCTTTTTTCCTAACTCACAAGCTAATTAATTTTTTGGAAACAGGCTGCATTTATACATTTTGGAAACTAAGAGGAGCACGGCGGGGATTCCAGTTTACTGCCTAGCAAAAACTGTGACTCTTTTAACAGTTCTGACAGGCACAGCTAAGTCTTACAAGAGCTATTCCCTTCCCTCCAACTATTTTTTTTGTCCTTTCAAACACTCTGTTGCCATATTAACAATCCATGTTGAAAATTTGCACTTACCCCAACAGCATATTGTCAGGAGCTACTTTCTGATTTATATCTTCCTCAACAGATTCTCAAGGAACACTACAGGAATTAACCATTGCAAACAACAGGAAGGCTTTCAATGTGTGTGTGCTTTACACACAGTCTATGTCTATTTGTGACATTTATTTTACAGCTTCTCTCTTTAGAGGTAATATTTGCAGCCCCATCTTCAACAACTGAGGTAAGAGGTTTAAGGGAACAGTAGTTTGACACAAAGATTTCCTCCAAGAAAGAGGGCTTGAATGGGGCAATAAAACGTTTGCACACATGAAAAATACCTATGAAGTCCCTCCCTGGTCTGAGCTATAGAGCCAGGATGCAGGGAACAGATTTCACTGCTGAAGTGTTACAATGATTGATCAGAGCCTAGGAAAGTCACTGGGAGTGTTCTCTGAGGGGAACTGCAGGGCCACCACCCTGCAAGGACTCAAAGAGGCTTCCCTGTGCTGGCACAGAGGCGACCTTCTGTCCCATCCACACACTCCTACAAAGGCTGCCAGAAGCTGCCAATTTCAGTTCAGCAGAGACTCTGAACTCCTTATTTCTGAACCCCAAGAGGCTGCTGTCTCATTCAGTGTGCAAAAAGGCTTCAACAGACTGATGCCTTAACACTAATATTTATTAGCTGTCTCTAATTTAGGGTGTGAAGAGGAGGGACTTGCCCTTCAACTACAACTGGCTTGCCAGTTTCCAGTTGGAGCTGAACTGGAAATATACAGCAGCTTTCCTCTAAATCTACAACCACAGCATCAATACTGACATGAGCATGTGAAGATACAGGGGGTCTTCAGCATATGAAGATGCAGCTACCTGTGCTTCCATGGCAGAGTGGCAGTCATCCAGCCTGTGCACACACACCCACTCCTGCCTCATACAGTCCTGAAATATGTGGATGCATGGTCTCTTTAACAGAGAAATTACTTTGAGAGATCATGTAGTTCTTCTAGGAAGATGCTGTTTTCCTACCCAGCATGTTGGGTATAGCACAGGTTGGGAGAACACCAATTAGGTTAAAGGGAAAATTCTTACTATACGAGAAGTAAAAGCTTCTTTATATTTCAGTTACATATTTTCCAGAAGAACTATTGAAAACCCTGACAAAGTGATATATGAGCAAATAAAAACTTGGGTTTACGGCACACAGACTCACATTTTCTGATTTTTTTTCCTCAAAACTCAGTGCCAACTGTTTTCTTTGCCATTTTTCTCCAAACCCACTGTGCCAACCAAATGTCATTGATATGTGACTTTCCACACAGATAGTATTGCAATTTTTCAAATTACTAGACTGAGGCTATTAAGCATACTGCTTTAAACTTGCATCAAAATCAGAGGATATGAAGGAAGCAGACAGTTGGCAGAACTAGTCCTTCTACCACATATGTCAGCAAGAGCTATAGCTTGGGAAAATGATGATTTCTAGAATATAGCACTAATGTATTTGCCGTATGCTGTGCTTGAAGCTTTTTACATTCATGCTAATAATCTGCAAACTTGGTATTTTCACATAGACAAACTGGAGTTCTATTTTGAATTTTTACACAAAGATTTAATGTATGGGGCTGTAACATTGCTAGGCTGTGTTATTTTTACCCACACACTCCATAGATTACTGGTAAGCTGTGAAATGCTGTCAGAAGAAACAGTAACTGCACCACACTTGTGGAAAATGCAAGTAGTCTACATTATAAAGGTTATTTGCCTTGTTTCCTATCCATTTATCTGTTTATTTCTTATTTAGATAAACTGCATCATTTCTAAAGGACCTGCCATTACTATGAACTGCAGAGATTCTAATAGAAAGATAAATAAATACATAAAAAGCTGGAAATGCCCATTCAGAGCTTACAATGAAAGAAATACGTAAGGCAAACCAGGTCTGCATATCTCTTCCAATAATGATACCAGAGCACAGAACAGTAGAAGTCTTGACCAGGTGCATTTAAACAACTCTCATTTAGGTGTTACAGTCTCTCATTGCTTTAAACACCTTTTACTGCTAACATTGTATGGGCAACAGCAAAAAGGAGAACATGCATGAACATCTGAGTACACACAAGGAGCAAGACTAGAAGGACATAGTTTACATTGAAAACATTCCTTGATAATCCTGGCTGCTTTTGTTCTTCCTTCCTTTATCCCATCCTCTATCTCCCAGCCAGGTTTTTCTTCCTCTCCCCTGCACCATGATTTATAACGTTCCCGTGTTACAGGTGACAAGTAGCATAACAGGTGATCCCCTGAGTGCTGACTCCTCCCAGGCTGGATCCTATGCACAGACTTAGGCCAAAAACATAGTTGAAACTGGCCTGGGTAATCCCAACTGGCCCAGCTGTTCCTCACTCCCATCACACCAAGCCTTGCCTGTCGTCACCCACAATGAGTCTTGGAGCTCTGTCGTGCCTGTTTCAAATTGGTTGAGCTCAGAGGAGCTGGAGATGGCTGAAATTTTATTTTTTTAACCGTATTCTGCACAGCCAAATACATAAAGACACAGATGTACTTTGACCATCTCCAAAGTCAGCTTCTGTTTGGCTCAACACCGAGCTAGGCAAGGATGTGAAACATGGCTAAAATGTGTGCTCGGTTAAGGCAGGGGCCAGAAAAAGATTTTAGGAATGTCTAGCGGGACTGATTTCCTCCTCTCTTTTGTGTTTTTCCCTCCAGATGCTTTAACATGGGGATAGACAGCCCATGAACTTGTCGTGGAGACTGCCCTGATAGGAAATGTGTTGTGTGCCTTTATCTGGGAGGCCCCGGGTTGGTTAGGACAAAATATCGCCCATGCAGAGCGATTCTCCAGAGTGCAAGGAATAACCTGGAACCTCTCAGCATTGCTCATTTTCTGCACAGCCTTTTTACATGTGGGCCTTGGTGGCACCAGTGCCTGGTTTTAGAGTTTTGCAAGGTGGACCACAATGTAGAACAGCAACTTTTCTAGATTTGGTGGCTTGATTAGTTTTATGGCAGCAAAGTCAGGGGATGGCTGGCTGCTTGCTGGGGGCAGGGCTGTGAGGGACCTTCCCCATGTCCCATGTGTCAAAAAGAAAAGCAACTCTTTCCACTTGCAGAACAGAAAGATTTTTCCTCTTTTGCTGGTAGCAAACTGTAAGTAACTTGCCAACAGAGCTTGTTCACTGAATCCTAACACTGAAAAGCTTTTCACACTTCACACTCAGAGTCATGTCCTTCCCCACCTTGTCACCACACAAATTTCCCATTTTGTTCCAAGAAAGTTCTTTCCTTATCCCTCCTGATACCAGATGCCCAGCTGGCACCCTAGTCCCTGGTACTACTTTAATATTAGAGTTCAGGACAAATATTTAATACCATTTCAAGGGACAAATTATCAGGGCTTTAGACATAATCAAGGGAAGAGTTGCCCAACGCTCATGTGATGCACAAGACAAAGGATCCTCAGGGCAGAACATCACTAACCTTCCCATGGAGGCACTCAGCAAGTCAATCCTTTTGTTACGAAAGGCAGGTTTCCCTGTAAAGTGTTGTAGCAGTCTGGGGTTCCAGTGATGCAGATGGTTTAGTAGCTACAGTGCTTAATCTTTCTGGAGCTGGTGGGATACCCAGCAATCCTACAGCCACCATGTGGAAGAACCCCAAACACTACTGCATGGACATGAGCAGTGTCCTATTTGCACAGTAGTTTTTATCTGCACAGAAGGGAATTGCAGGAAGAGTCTGGCACAGCAGCACTCGGACCATCAGAAACAGCTCCAAAGGCACACAAAGCTGATCTACAGATTGAAGTATGTCAGCATTTTTGACAGAGAGACCACAGAAGGAGAGAATTATCAAATTGCATTTCCTCAGGTCAGGAGCAGGTTAAATTCTAGAGGGAAAATATGACTATCATAGATAAACCAACAGTGCTGCATCTTGATGAGTTATGGCATTCTTTCCTGACTGCCAGAACAAGAGAGTTCAAAAATAAGTGGTAGCAATTTCACATTTTAATTGGCACAATTGTAGAAAATGCTCCTTGGCAAGTATCAGGTATTATGTCTAACAGACCAAGCATTTGTCTGCAACAGACTTCCTTTGTGTCACACAGGAATAAATAGACATGATGCTCCCTTATATGGCATAAGCATCACCTTGTGAGGGAGATGTGATGACTGTGAAATGAAGCTGAAGTTGGCAACGATAATGCAAACAAGAGGATACCTTCAGCATGAGTGCTGACCCCATTGCATGAATAGCATGATTCTGACTTGTAATAAAATCCTCTGCTATTGTTTGTGTGTGCATAAAACACTCTTGTAGTGAAATATATACTCGTGTTCTCTCCCAGAAAACTGAAAAAGATAAATTAGTGCCCTCTTATGCCTTAAGGGCAGAAATATGCAGACAGAAACTGAAAAGAACTGGAGGTCTGTTCATCCTCTGTTTCTCAAAGTTACACAGCACAGCTTCAGCTGCTGCTTCTTAACACTGAAGTCTTGAATACCCACTGTGCATTGCCAAAGTCCTCTGTTCAGAAATTTTCAAAATTAATAAATAACTTATTCCTTCACACCACTACTAGTTACCACCCCCCCCCCCCCCCCC